>BQNB010137202.1:0-17889 GCA_026074375.1 Tanacetum coccineum
ATTATTAAGATCAAATTGGGTAGTGTCTTGAGTTTTATTGGTTTTTTCGTGTAATTGTAAAAGAGGCATGTCTCTTTTTGATGTGTTAGGAGTTCAAGCGTTTGGTTTGAGGTAAATGTGGCATGTCAGCCACATTCCATTGTACTTAATTTGCTCTTGTGATTAATACAAATTTACTGGGGTAACCCTTTACCTAAAAAAAAGTCTAACGCTTAAATACGGTTGCACATCTTATTTGGATGACTAGAGAACATCTATTCTATAGCCACCAAAATGATACATCTTTAAGCGTCAAGACATGGTATGAGTTTTAATAAATTAGAAATGGAAATCTCAATAAATCGCGAAAGAGAAAAAGAAATTAATAGTATGTTTTCTAGTAGTTTTCCTTAACTCGATATTTTTCCTAAGATTCTACACACCCTTGAGGTAATGTAGAAGGAGGAATTGCATGCAAAACTTTCAAGTTAAAGAATGACATTGATGGCTAGTCCATCATATATATAGTAGAACTCGATGCACTTCTTTGAATATCTAAGTACATGTTTACTAATCCGTGAGACTCACATTAGAGATAATGTGCAGATATTCAAAGAGTAGAAAAATAAATAAATTGCTACTTGCACTTCATTGGCATAAGACACACATTTAATGTTGTCTTATTCAGTGGGGGCAATGCATTTTACTACTGATTTAGATTGTAACACTTGCATGAATGCAAGATGAACCTACAACCATAGTATCTAAGTGAAAGTCATTAGACTACAATTAAATGAACATTCTAAAAGGCCTGAAAAGGACTAAAGACATGTTCATAGTTTACGGATTTTAATAAGGATTAGTGTTGAGTTTATACACTAGTGTTGAGTTTATACACTAAAGACTTATTCCTATCCTTTCTACTTGTATGAGAAAGCTATAATAGGAACACTTGAATTTTCCACTCCTAATCAAGCTCAAAGCATACTTACTCGAGAAATCATTTTGTCTTGTAAAAAGTCTAACGCTTAAGTACGGTTGCACATCTTATTTGGATGACTAGAGAACATGTATTCTATAGCTATCAAAAATGATACATCTTTAAGCATCAAGACATGGTATGAGTTTTAATAAATTAGAAACAGAAATCTTAATAAATCGCGAAAGAGAAAAGGAAATTAATAGCATGTTTTCTAGTAGTTTTCCTTAACTTGATATTTTTCCTAAAATTATTCACACCCTTGAAGTAATGTAGAAGGAGGAATTGCATGCAAAACTTTCAAGTTAAAGAATGACATTGATGGCTAGTCCGTCATATATATAGTAGAACTTGATGCACTTCCTTGAATATCTAAGTACATGTTTACTAGTCCGTGAGGCTCACATTAGAGATAATGTGCAGATATTCAAAGAGTAGAAAAGTAATTAAATTGCTACTTGCACTTCATTGGTATAGACACACATTTAATGTTGTCTTATCCAGTGGGAGCAATGCATTTTACTACAGATGTAGATGCACATGTAATGTTGTCTAAATTTAGTGGGAGCTATGAGCTTATCACCTTGTAAGTGACCCATTTTATTTCTAGCTGGTCTTGAAATAATACATTACTTTTCACATATGAAGCATCATAGTTTTATAAGAATCATTACATATTATTCTATTAGATAACTTGTCGCTTTTCCGATGTCGCTACCTGAAACATTATCTATACAATATTTATGTACAATTGCTTATTAAACAATAAAGTTCTATATATACTTGTAATGCGAATGTGATTTTAGTTTGGAATTAAATCATATCATATCTGTGACATTGTCATATTATTCATATAAACAAATGGAAGCGTGGTGGACTCATAACTCACTAGTCTCAGGATCGTAACCTGACTCATAATATGCTCACTTGTTTGTATAAATGCTTGATGTTGTGCCGTGCACAAGTGGGAGAAATCTTAATTATGTGCAAGGTACAACACATAACAATATGACTTGTGGTTTATCTTAGCCGCATGGTAAGAAAGCTAATATTCTACTAGGACTTATACACCTTGATATATGTTGCCCTACTTAGAACTAGTGTCAAGAAATAATAAATACACACTTCATCATATTCACTAAAGGGTTTAGCCAATATGCTTGTGTCCTATTCTAAAGACATCAATAAGAAGTATGTAATTAACTTGAAAAGACTGTTGAAGCCAAGAGTCGGCGTTCAATAATACTTCATTTAATATGTTTATTTCTTCTTGTAACGACATAAACATAAGGTCCTTGAACTGTTCTAAGACTTATAAAGTAAGCAATTGACTTGTCATGTCTCCTAGTCACGATATGTACATGAAGTCATTGAAATGTTCAAAGACTTACAATGTAAAGTTAGTGATTAACGTGTTATGTCTTCTTGTTAAGACATGTACATAAAATCCTTGATCTTCTATAAGACTTTTACGTTATAGCATTCAATTGGCTTGAAATTACTGTTAATGCCATTATGTTTGAACAAATTGGCAAAGTATGTGAGCCAAAGGGTATTAGGTTATCTAATAGATTGTGATACTATCTCATAATCTCATTACTCATAGAATACCACATCGCTATGGTATGCCTGATGTGTAAAATCAAACTCCGTTGATATGATTTTTGATAACTTTAGCTACCCTACCTCTAATCTTATCAAGGTTAACAAAAATTAAGCAAGCCACATGTTTACTTAATATGGTTCCAACTAAGAAGGTAACTAAGACACCATCAGGTTATGGAATGGGAAGACTCCCATTAAGTCTTAACTGAAGTTCTGAATTTGTTGAGATCACGTTAAGCGTGTTATTAGCAAACTAGAGTCAAGAACTGTCAGCGTACATTATACATCCCAAACAAGAATAATTTTATTGTTGCTCGACTTGCTGCTTATTTAGAGAAAGTCTCCTCTTACACGAAGCAAGTGGGAGCATCTGTTTTTGGAGAAAGTATTTTCTTATATGACCTTCTGAATGCACTAGCTAACGACATAATAAATATTGAGATATAGTCCATGAAAGAAAATTATTTTTGGAATTTGATTGATCTTTCACAAATTGGTAAACTGAGAGGTTAAATTGGTTCTTCTAGGAGAAGTCTAATATGGAAAAAAATGTACACACATTTAAACGCACGCCTTGTGATAAGGGTTTTTACTTATACTCAAGCGATTGACTATGATTAAAGCTTCTTTTCTTTGCGAGCGATAAATGAATAAAGATATTAATTACCGTACTTGATTTCATGAATATCAAATATGGCAATTTGATGTCTAAAATCCTTCTTGAATGATTACCTTTGCGAGGACGTTGTGTAATCAAAAGGGTTTTTGAATCCAAATTATCTTTAGAAAATGTGCAGGCTGCGAAAATCCAAGTGTGGATTAGAGCATGCATCTAGGAGCTGGAATCTTAAGTTTAAATCAATAATTTGATTTTGATTGAAACAAAGATAACTCCTGGGTACGCCTTAAAGCTAGTCAAAGCATTATGTTTTGTCTTTCTTATATCTTATATGTTGTCAACATATTAGAAATAATATTTCACCTAAGCTACATTTTAATCCTTAGTTTGGAATAATATTTCTATCGAGAGATATACGAATTAAAACATACAACCTTGGATCATATGTCTATTAAGATAAACATACGCGATTAATAAGTCTAACATAATATGTCACATCATTAAGTAAGACTCAAAGTTCTATCTCACCTGATGAGTTGAACACATGTATAAAAACATTTAGTTTAGCTAAAAGGTTTCATTATGTATGTCATGATATGTATTAGGCTAATTGTAATACTTGCATGAATGCAAGATGAACTGACAACCATAGTAACTAAGTGAAAGTCATTAGACTACTATTGAAAGAACATTCTAAACGGCCTGCAAAGGACTAAAGACATGTTCATCGTTTATGGATTTTTAATAAGGAGATTAGTGTTGAGTTTATACACTAATGCTTATTTTGATTGAGATGATTCTCAACCCTAGTCATAGCATGATTTCATCATAAATGATAATACTGCTGACTAGACCTGCTTGATTGAAAGCATTGTTTGCACTATCATTAAGATACAGAAATACTTTAAAGTTTTAAAGCTGTTAGGAAGATTGTCTTATATAGGTGGTTTTGCTTGCTTCAAACAACCTATGTAATTTGTTATGGCGATGCTAGTATTATTGTATTAGCACTTGAATGCACATATACAAAATGACAATCATCGTATTATTCAAAACCTTCACTGCTTGTGAGTTTTGAAACAAGTATTCTCAAAGGTCACTCATATGACAACTTAGTTGGTACTTTTTACAAAGTCAATGTCTTGTACCAAACATGTTTATCATGCTAGGAACATAGAACTTCGACCTGCTAGTAGTCTCATATATATCTATTTTTAGTATTTGGATAATGGAACGTTAAGCAGTTGTATTAAGCAATGAATTGGTATACCTGGTATGATCGTCTTTATTTATACAACTGTGTTCTATATTAGCATGTTTTAAATCCATGAATAATTTATTTATTCTAAATTGTCCATTGTCAGTTAATAATACGGGAGCATCATTGAATTAAGGCAAATGTGAGTATTTTGGTCATATTCATACAGTATGAATATTAAAGGATGATACCGCCAAACTCATATGTTGTTCATTGGATGAACATTGGACTGGCCCAACCTACGAGTATTCACTACATGGATCGGCGTCAATAGTGAATCTCGCAAGTATTTATGTCTTGCATCCTCAGACTTGCGATGCAAGTAGGTTTTGTGTGTGTGGAATGTCAATCTTAGATATGGTTCAATGATGACCTGTTGAAGGCTGCTATAAAGGTCATTTTCAAAAGGGATATGAAACACATAACAGACACGTGTAGTCAAAATAGGATTTGTTCCTCCACATGTTATGGAGTAAGATACTACTAGGCCCCTCGATGATTTGAATAGATGTATGTGAGGCCACACCCAAATGTAATTAAGATGATACTTAATTAATTTGGTAATCTAGTTCAATATCTATATCGAGAAACAGAATTGTTAAACATAAGAATGACTTATGATCCATGTCAGATGTTTAACATAGTATCTATAACAAAAGGATGATTGATATCTAAACCATTTAAATGAGATGTTTAAGAAACTATCCTTATATGTTTCTAGGGACATTAGCGTGTTGTTAGATGCTAACCTTTTCCTGTATAATTACTTGATTATTATGACGCGCGTAAGTGGGAGCTGTTGGAGTATGCTCGTGTCATAATAACTAATTATATAGCTACATACATGTGAGCCTATGGGGTCACACACATATACACTGAGGTACCATTTTATATATCGTATTTATTGTATTTACGGTATATAAATAACCTTCATAACTCGGGATCAATATTAGGCTTCTAATAACTAAGTAGTGTACTTAATTTATTGGACTTGAAAAGTTTAAGAAAGCCCACTAATACCCTCTTAGGGTGGCCGGCCATATGGAATAAAAAAGGGGATAAGATTCAGTTAATTTTGATTAATAAATATGAGATATTCTCTCATTATTTGATTACAAATTTACCATAAATCCTTCCCTTTCTTTCTCTTATAAAAACACAACACACAAACACACACAGACATGTGTTTTGGTTTTTCTTGATCCAACTTTTGAATCTTGTTCAGTCAAAGGGGTTTTACAAGGCTACGGGGTTAAGACTAGCATCTATTTGGTATACAAGGAAGTGTAGTATGGATACATCATAGATGTGATCTCCATTGATCACTTGGTTTCATTAGAAGTGTTGTGTTAAGGTGAAGGTCACTATTTGATTCTACCGATCATGCTACAAAGGTATTACTTTTCTTGTTTTAACTTTGATTGATCATATTATGGAAAACTAGAAGGGGGTTGAATAGTTTACCGCCTTTTAAATTAATGTTATGCTTGTTTATAAAAATTTAGATTTGACTTTGTGTGATCTCAATATGTGCACAATCCATTTAACGCTCATATTCTTCGTCAATAACTTGTCCAACCTTATTTTTATGAACAGTTCTGTCAACTGTCTTAATTCGAAAGACTCTTTTGTCCTGCCCTTTTGCTTTATCGAATTAGTCCCACCTAAAACACATTAAGAGATTTCGAGCTATGCTCAACTGGTAGTATCAAAGAGTAATTAAGTTCATCAGGGTATTATCATCTCCTAACTCACTTTAGACCTTCAACAAGTTTCTTCTACATATCAGTTGTTATCCATGTTAGTTAATGAGTATGTCTTCAAGTAATCTTCGACTTTTTTGACAATGTTTTTTACTTGAACACGCTGATCATTCACTCGCTCATATCTTATTAGCGAGTCTTCATGACTTAGGTCTGTTTCTTTTTTTGTCCAATTAAGTGGCTAGTGGATATGCCAACTTTTGTGATAAGGTAGAGCATATGGGGACAATAAGTGATGTTTCTTTTTCTTTTCTAAATGAAACACTCAATAAACCAAATGACAATTTTATCCTTCTGCCATTATTAAAGGTTGAACAATTTTGTCCTATCAAAACATAAGAAACTTCTTCCAAAAAAAGCTATTATCAAATAAATATAGTTTTTTGATCGATACAAATTTTGATAAAAACCCAGCAGATACAAACACATGAAAGTTAAAAAAAACTAATTGTTGAATAACCTCCCAAAAATTGATAATATAGTTGGAAGGAGTGATGGAAAGTGTGAATGTTTTTTATCCACTTCAACAAAAAAAGAACATCTGCTTATACACATGAAGAAAAAGAGGATGATGAAGATTGAGAATGAGTGTAGATGCGTCGGTGCCGGCAAAGTGAAAAGTGTGAAGTGCTCACGTTGAGGACAATCGACATGTACAATTTTCGATCAGTGATATGGAGGCGAGGAGGTGACGACGTCAGTGGTTTGATCGGGTGGTGGTGTCTAAAAAGGGTTAGAAGAAAATTGAGGATAAGAGAGATGTAAAAAGAATAAAGGTTTTGAGAAGAGATGCAAAAAGTGGATATCATAGCGGCGGTTAGAGGAGGAAGAACGGAGAAGGTGGTGGTGGCTGGAGGAGGGTCGGTCAGTGACTGGTAATGGTTGATATATGAAGTTAGAGGCAAGTGATGAATGAAGGTTTTGAGAAGAGATTTTTGAAATCTGATGAATAAAGAGAAGAGGAAGATGAGGATATTATTGTAAATTTTGATGGTGGTGAATATTTATGAGCATCTGAGTGAAAGGAGTGAAGTTTTTGAGCCCCTACCCAATTAGATGCATTAGAGGATAACCATATCCACAAAGTGGAATAGAAACATGTAAATATAATTTGGTGGACCCATCCTGTTACTTAACAGCTCATTCAGCAAAAAAGAAACGCTTTGTAAAATGGCATCTGATACTTCTTCATCGTCTCCGTAGTCTGCGATTGATTTCCTGACTCTTTGTAATCGCCTAAAGGTATTATAATTATTTATCCTTTTTTTATGATGAATATATTTGTGAAATTGGAACAAATTTTCTTTATTGGTTGATATATTATCTATTTGTGTCGTGCGATATATCTTTTTGAATGCAAAATGTTCATGATCCACAAAAGGTGTGAATTGGCCGGAACATGACCCGGGTGCCTTTTGGCACCAGCCATTTTCCACCCAGGAATAGCTCTGACAACTCTAGGCCGATGGGGTACCAACTGGAGTAGGCAGGAGCCGAGACTTGAACCCTTGACCTTCTATCTACAAAATCTCTCCAGTGGGCCAATGGGTTTTTCGGAGATGGGTACCAACTGAGCCAAAGCTCTTTGGTGCAAATTGTTTATGAAATAAAGCCTATTTTATCTTTCTTTTTTTGGATTCGGAATGTGTTCATACATTGGAATGCATGACTACTTAAGATTAAATAGAGGGTGGTGATACGTTGAAGCTTGAGCTAGCAAGACCTGAAAATAAGAAAGGAAAACACTAGTTACACGGAGCGCGGATGGTAACCCTGCATAGAGTCTCCGGTGTATGGTAAGTTTAAGTGTTGAATGTGTAAGTGTAGAGTGAACTGGCTTGGGGACCTAGCAGGGGTGTTGGTGTTCTCATGCCATTGGAGGATGAGCTTAACCAATGAACTGGCTTCTAGCTACATCACACTTCTCATCCAATGAGATTTACACAGAGATGACGTTTCAAGCATGCTAAGCGAAATATGCAGGTGGGTGCAAGGGCGGAGCTAGTAGGGGGACTAGTGGATGCTGAGCCACCCCTAATGAGCCTATTTATTCATTAATTATCTATATTACAAGCCGCTTTTCTACTAGTTTTTTACATTCGTTGTCCAGGTCGTCTGGGATTTTACTATTGCAAGTATGGGATAATGGATAATATTTTTAGAAAAACTTCTCACCCAATTCTTTCCAGGTGGTGATCGTTACATTTAACCTCATTATCCCACCATTCCTTTGCGTGTCCACTAAGCGAAATTGGAAAAACGTGCAACCGAAGTTGATCTTTATCCACATTAGGAATCTTGATCCATTCTAATATTTCCAGTACTTTCGCAGTGTGGTCAATAACGTCTCCCCCGTCTATTCCATTGAAGGCATTATCTTGTAGTATTTTTCATAAATTCGTCTCCACATCGATCATGGTATTCATGTTTGGCTCCTGTTACATTGTACGAAACATAATTATTTTTGAATTTATTTGTAGGTTTCGTCATAGTTCCTGTCTTAGCTTTCCTGAACCCAAGAATAAAAAATCAGTAGGATGTGCCCTCAGGGGAGAGAACACATAAAACAAGACATGAAATTGAATTGAGACTGATACTGTGTCAAGTAAGTAATACGTCGTATTTAATGGATTTGAATACGTCATATAGATCTATTGAATGTCAGTACGCCATATTGATTTTACAGAATATGTCGTATTGTTTAGGAGAACATATACGTTGTTTAGACTACAGAAATCAATACGCTGTCTGAGTAGAAGGGTCGATACGTCGTATCTAACTGGTGGATATGGCGTATTAGTTGATCTATCAGAACAGGATACCTTGAAAATAACTAAATAATGCGGGAATTAAAACACACAATTAATCACACAATTAAATTAAATACAAAAAGAATTAAATTACACTAATTAAATTATTCTAAGCTAATGGTTAGAAATACTAATAAAATTAAAGGTTAAACTTTTTCACTCCCCGGCAGCGGTGCCAAAAACTTGATGTGCTGTCGTGTAGGGTCAATTTATTGATTACCAAGTTTTAAATTTATATTTAGCTGACTTATCATAAAACAACACTTTAACGGGCTGTATACCCGATCGGGTGGAGTTTCGTGGTAAGTAGGGTGTCGAACGCTAAGAGTGAGGTCGTTAACCTTATATTCTATCAGTATTTTAATTAATCGAATTAAGTTAATTCTAATTACTTGTTAAACCTATGCTAAACCTAGTTCTAATGGTAATGGGGGGTTTTCAGCCTAAGAGACTAGCACAGGTTTTATGGTGACAATAATCAATTTTAAACACAATAAACATGCAAGAAAACAATCAGAAGATAAAAGAGCGGTACAAGACAAATGATAGAAAACTGTATTAGCCATATTAAATCTGATTAAATGTTGGTTTGTTTGTTTAGTGCAATGATTTCTTATCTCGAAGCGGCATATCATTCTTAAGACTTAGGCCGGAATCATCCTAAGGACCAAACACGTTGAATCCTGTCACAATTAACGTATCCACATAAAGCATCATTTTAGTTTAATTATAATCTATCTAGGGATTAAAGCAATGGTGATCTTGTTAAACCCTAGCTCGTCAGGACTTTACCCTCAACTGTTTGACGGTATTTTACATACTGGTAGTTCATTGTTCAAGTCTTTATCAATTAATTAAGAACATACTTGTTGAAACATACGGGTCACCTGCCGGTCCAACTAAGCTCATAATTTAAAGACAAAGATAGAACATTATTTGTGATCCTATTGGTCCAGTAATATAAAACATGATATGGAGAGCTATCCCAGTATCTAGTTCACTTGTTAGGCATAACTAGACCCAGTTGAATGACAAGTCGCATATTCAAACACGTAGACAAGTATCATGTGATAAACATAATTAAACTTTCAACGATAAATTAAGAAATCAAGTTTAAAACAAACCAAACATTAAATATTCATTAAGATGGCTAATACCCAAGGGTATTAGCCCATAACCATTGTAATTATATGATGAGGTGTCATTTTATACACTTTTTCAAGGTCGTTTAACCCCCAAAATCGTATGTTTATGCCCAAAATAGGTACTTAATCGTTCCTTTTCATGTATTTCTCATTTGGAATACATTTGGAAGATTTACACGTGACTTGGGCTCATTTGAGAAGAAATGGACAAGATTACGGACCAACACCAAGACTCTTGAAGATTTGTGCTCACAGAGCCTGAAGACGGCGTCACAAGCTATACACGACGTCGTCACAACCCATAAAGTGACGGCGTCACAACATTTCGAGACTGCGTCAGCCCGCACCGACTCATACGCAGATCTAGAAGATTCTACTTACGACGGCATCAGGAAGGACTGGTCCTACAAACTAGATAATGCATCATGGGCATTTCGCACGACATTTAAAACCCCTTTAGGAACAACCCTGTTTAGGATAATCTATGGCAAGGCATGCCACCTTCCTGTCGAATTGGAGCACAAGGCATATTGAGCCATAAAGAACTAAAATATGGACCTCACTAAAGCTAGGGAAAACCGATTCTTACAGATTAATGAGTTGGACGAAATGCGGCTTGACGCCTACGAATCATCTATCTCATACAAGGAAAGAACAAAAAGGTGGCACGATAAATGAATAAAATTATCAAAAAACTATAAAAACAGAGATAAGGTACTTCTCTTTAACTCATGATTGAGACTATTCCCCAGAAAACTCAAGTCAAGATGGTATGGTCCATTTACGGTTAGCAAAGACATGAAAACAGAGCAATTGAGTTATACGATGAAGAAGGAAGCGAATTTATCGTTAATAAACAACGGGTAAAGCCATATCAAAAGAACTTATTGGACACCAAAAAAGACGATGATGTAAACTTCTCGAAAAGAGAAGGAGAAGTCACGAAATGAACGAGTGACTTTGAGTCTAGCTATAAGACTCGCTAATAAAGAAAAGCGCTTCTTGAGAGGCAACCCAATTTACCCTTTCCCGTATATTATGAGTGTCTTGTGTGTTTTAATTCTTTATAGTTTGTTTTATTATGTTTGAACTATCTTGTAATCATGCTTTGTTTGTCTTTAACTTCGTCTTAATTTCAATCAAAGGTATTTTGCAACAATAAGTGTAGGGGAATTTATCCGGCTTTTGAGCCAAGTTCAAGCATGTTTAATAAATTGTTTAGATTAATTTGCGTCATATGATTGAATTGTGAAATCTCAGGTTTTATGCAGCTATTTGTACAGGAATTAACTTATGGAATCAAGTGCAGGAAATTTTTCATCAAAAACAAAAATTTCATTTTCACAGAACGTGGAGACTAAGTCACGATTAACACGCGACGCCGTCACTACGACACTTGTGACGGGGTCACACCAACCCTGACGGCGTCAAACGCCCAGGTCCAGAAAACTTAAAATTTTTAATTATTTTTGAAAATAAAACTTGTACAACATTTAAAATATGTAATATTCTTTTATAAACCTGCATAAAACCACGAATCTAATAATTCTCTCATCCTATCTTTACTGTTTTATCTAGTCGAACCCTAAATTCACATTGTATATTTGGTAAAACGCATATTTTATGCTTGGTATAGTTGTCTTTGTCTTTGATTACAGGTTATATTTGATGAGAGGAAGCTTGGAAGTTCTTAGTAAGCTCCATTAGACGATTCTTGGATGATGATTTAACCAGTTATCGCATGTTTCTTCTCCATTATTGAGCAAACCAAGGGAGTACTAGTTTCTTTTCCTTGTTTTCTTTTCCATTTATCTGTTTGTACGGTATCTTCCTAGAGAACATTTGGGGACAATTTTTAAAATAAGTTAGGGGGAAATAAGGCCTTAGAACTATCTTTCATTGTCAATTTGCTTATGTCCTTAAAGATGGTAAATATATCGAAACATAACATAAGAAGGTGATTTTTACCTAAATTTAAATTTTTTTATGACACATAACCGACGAAAACCGAGTATTAATAGCGTCTCATGATAGGAAATTTATAATAATAGCACAAAAACCTCAAAATTCCACCCCATAATGTAGGTTCCCCTTAGATCTTTAAGATTCGGTACCCCATCATTGGTAACCCAAGATGATTTTATCTTTACCCGGTTCGAGTTAAGGTTGATCTGCAGGCGTGCATGTCTATTCCGTCGTTACAGACATGTATGCATTGCCCTGTCACCTTTTATGGAATGTCTGGTGTTAGTAAAATTCATATGAATGTACCAGTAGTGTATTAAATTCTAGAACTTGTTTTTGTGATGCATTCCGAGACCGCATAGTAAGTATTAGGATTTGCTTGATAAGATGCATTAGGATTAACCTTTGTTTTAAACCTGTAATTGTTATGATGGTCACCTTGATCATATAACTACCTCACACCCTTGCCATGCACTCATTTTTAGTGCAGGATACCCCTAGTACAACCCTCCGAGCCTATCGTTTTTCATGGTTCTCGTAATTTTCTGGTTAATCCAGATTATTAATGAAGAGCATTGTCACCCTTAAACCAATCGTTACACCCAAAAAGTCTTATCCTACCTTATATGTACTCATTTTTAGTACATTATTGTTTTTAACCCAAGTTAATTATTTGAGTACACGGTTGCTAAGTTTTTATCCTTGTAAATACAGTTTTGAGACGATTGGGATTCATGGTAGTATTTATTTCACGGAAGAATGGGGAAGAAAAGTTAAGTCAATACCCCCGTATGTTTGTTAAATGATCTCCATGTTATTTTGATCCACCTCAATACGGGTCATTAGTTAGATTGTAAATTTTGAGCAAGTAAAAGCTCAAGTATAGGGGTACGTATTAGAGTCTTGGCTTAGCAACCAAACCAGCGTGTATTCGCGTAAATAATTAGCTAACCCTTCCACTCCAAATTCACCCAAAGCCACCCAAATGTATCCCATCCGTTTCTGTTTCCCTTATATGTTATCTTACACCTACACCCCACAACCCTTTAAAAGACCTCTTAGATAGTAATGAATAATACTTGCACCTAGCGGTGGAGGTTTGATCCTTTACCAAGCCTATGGTAATTTATATGCTATAACAGGAAATGAGTGTTGATTTTCTGTTTCCCCCATATGTTATAATTCATTATACAACCGAGTGAAAGAGAGAATCCCAAACACTTATGTGAGGTGCTAGTATATATTTTTCGTGCTTTTAATTACGAGGTCTAGAAGGTTGTGTTGTAGAATATTTTTAAAGAGTAGGTAAAATGACCCCTCATATTGTTATTGTCTAGATAGAAAAGCCCATTTGCTTGAGGACAAGCAAATCCCAAGTGTAGGGGTATTTGATGAGGTGTCATTTTATACACTTTTTCAGGGTCGTTTAACCCCTAAAATCGTGTGTTTATGCCCAAAATAGGTACTTAATCGTTCCTTTTTAGGTATTTCTCATTTGGAAGACATTTGGAAGATTTACACGTGACTTGGGCTCATTTGGAGAAGAAACGGACAAGATTACAGACCAACACCAAGACTCTTGAAGATTTGTGCTCACAGAGCCTAGAGACGGCGTCACAAGCTATACACGACGCCGTCACAACCCATAAAGTGACGGCGTCACAACATTTTAAGACGGCATCAGCCCGCACCGATTCACACGCAGATCTAGAAGATTCTACTTACGACGGCATCACGACTAAAACGCGATGCCGTCGCGTCGTTTTTCTTATATATACAAACCCAAATTTAGGGTTTTGAGTGTGTAACTTTAGAATAAAAAGAAGGTACGAACCCTAGTTCATTTAGCAGTTGTTAGGGATGATTTTAGGGCCTAAAAACCCTATTGTATTTCCTCTAATTCATGTTTTAATTAAGTAAGACTTATTTAATCATCCAATATGTCTCTTTGTGTGATTCCTATATGTTCTTGCTTTATCTTTAACATGTTTGGCTAAATCTTTTATTGTGTTTATTTATGATTGTATGAAACCTATGATGTAGATCTTAGTGGTGTTGCTTCTTGTGATGAATATGCATGTTAGGTCTTAGAAAACCAGCTTTTGTCTGTAATGCTGTTGATATGTCTAGGAAACTATGATTGTGTAGAAAGGATACCATCGGGTAACAGTCTTCATACTACCTTGCCTCATAATATGGTTGATCCACTCTTAATATATTTCGCATACACTTAGTATACCCTTAAGGGCCTTGTAATAGTCTTCATACTACCTTACTTATGCGTTGCCTTTACAGAATACTAAGTAGATGGCGGGTTCGTGTAATTCATTCATGACTTAGGAAATAATTACATAGATCATGACAAGTGTGACAAAGCAACAACACTTGGAGAAGCAATCTAGAGAGTAATACATGATTAAATAAACACAGTCTTTTATTATATTGTTATCACCAGTAGTTTATATTAATATTTAGTTTAATAGCTAAAACCAAACCACCTATCCAATATATGATTTTACTGCTTTTCATAAAACATAAAAATGCAAAAAAGAATCTTCCCTCAACCCTTATAATTCTGTCAGACCGTGATCAAGCCTTCCCAACCTATTCCCTTAGAGAACGATAACCCCCAAGTCTTTCCTATACTACACTACAACGACTAGTTACACAGCCTAGGGAGTTGTAAAACTTCTTGTAAAGAAGTCATTACGATAATCGAACATCAAGTTTTTGGCGCCGCTGCTGGGGAATAGTTATGTTTTGATCATGGTTTAGCTTAGTTATACTTACTTGAATCCTTTCAAGTAAGACTTTAATTTCCGCATATTAGCTTTCTCATAGTCTATCTTTTCTTTGTGTTATTTGTTTCATAAACCATTCTCGTCAACCACCATGAGAGATGAGAATCCTATCCGTACTCTAGGAGACTACTTCAAACCTAGCCACGAGGGCTACAGGAATATCATTAAGCTCCCCGTAGGGAACAACATGGTACTTCTTCGATCCAACACCATCCGGTTGGTGCAAAACGGATGCTCATTCCACGGACTTCGGTCCGAGGATCCAAACCAACACCTCAAGGATTTACTAAAACTTGTGGACTCACTTGACCTTGACGGTGACAATAGGGAAAGAACACGCCTGGGTTTATTTTAATTTTCCCTTCGCAATCAAGCTAGCAATTAGCTTGAACGTCTTCCAGCAGGATCCATAACTACATGGGAGGATCTTGTTAGGTTCATAAAAAGTGTCGATTATGTGGTTTAATTATATTTAGTCATTAGTCTTTATTTGGTTTAGAATAAAAATAGTTTGTAATAAGGTATATTATGCTAAAAGTAAGAAATAGCGTAATTGCCAAAGAATAGGGACTGGAAGTGAAAAATAAAGGAAGGTAAGCCTCCTTCCTTCTCCTATAAATACCCCTTCTAATCATCATTAGAGGGTGATGCCTTGTAACAAACTTTTCCTTTTCCCTCCATTTTAATAACATTTAAAATTTAAATACTTGCCCTACACTACTATTCTCTCCAAGCTTCCATGGTTGATTATGTATGATTCAAGATAAATAAGACCTATCAAACCCATCACTAACGGAGACACATAACGACCGTTCATCCATTGTGACCAAAAACGCACCAAAATGACCACTTCAGGGACCATTTTCATCGATTTTCAAAACGGGGGACCAAACGGATAAACGGTGCTGGGTATAGAGACGAACTGTGTAATTTACCGAATAATTTATTTGTATTGTCATCATCTTCATCTCTACAACTTCATTTCCAGTTTCAACAACACTTTTTCTAAACATACCTTAAATGTTGAATGACAAATAAACCTTATTTTGATTTAGGAAATTTACATTTATCACATCCAACATGTTACTTATTTCCAACTTGACTCAAATTTGTGGTATAATACTAGTTAATAATATCTTTTCACCATATTTTTTAGCAGAACGAGACACACACCCGCAAAATTTGAAGTTGTTTATTTTGTAATCTAGTATAAACAAGTTACTTGTATATCAATACCTCCTAAAGCAACAAAAAACTTGAATATTTTTAAGTTTCAACTAAAAAATCATAATAAAATAATACCAATAGACCACAACTTGAAAGCTTATAAATGACTCAAAATGTATTACTACCTCCGTCCCAAAATAATTGTCCACTTTTGACTTTTAAAGTCTTTCTTCTTCAACTTTGACTTTAAATATTTTTGTTTGTGTTATATAATACTTGATAAAAGTTATAACAATGAAATATACATCTAAAATCTAATCTATTCATATATTTTGCAGCAATTATTATATAACACAAACAAAAATATTTAAGGTCAAAGTTGAAAAAGAAAGACTTAAAAAGTCAAAAGTGGACAATTATTTTGGGACGGAGGTAGTATGTCTTATCGATGTGAGATATAACTTGATCCAACAAGTTACGTGTAATGTCCCCTAAACTTGAAAGCGGAAAACATATATGGTGAAATAATACTAGGCATAGGTGGAGCCACTTTAAAACTAAAGGGGTTGTGCCCCTATAGAATTTGGCAGATTTACACTATTAACCATTATATTTAAGTACACTTTATATTGTAAACTTTAGACTTTATTAAATAACCATGGCTCGGCCCTCATAAATTTCAAAAACTATATTTTGGCTATCCTATTAAAATTGGTCAAGCTTTGACACAGTGTTGGCATTCGAACAACCAACAACCTGGAACTAGAACGGATAACTCGATCTTGAAGATGGATATACATACAACAGAATAAGTATGATGGACAATAAGAAACTTGCACAAGATAAATACCCAAACGCTTAATCATTATTAACGTTTGTAAAGAAAAGAATGATGTACAAAGACCCCTTCCCCTCACCTTTTTATTGTAGAGATGTGGGGGAAAGAAAACCAACTCTTAAAGGAGTTGAAACCGCTGCTGCTACAAAGAAGGAAAAAACCAGTCGATCCTTTAATGCCTGCCCTTTATGGTATATATAGGGTCGGAACCGACATATACATCCCTAGTTAGGCTAAACTTGGGCTAAACTTTCTCTTTACTCCCTATACTATCTCTAATATGCATACTAACATATAACAATTTTCACCTTAGTATCATATTAGTCTTCTACGATACATAGCAACTTCAACTATTGCTGAAACCTCAGAATAGGGATCGCCTTTTACAAGACACCTGTAGCAAAAAAATTGATCCTGACATTAGCTTAGCTCTTGACTTTGTCAAAAGTCTATTTATCCAAATAGCCTCCTTTACAGCCTCCGTAAGTATCAATTACCCCGCTTTAGTTGGCGGCAAAGCCATCATGTGCAGCATCATAGCTTCTCAGCTTCTTGCACATCCTTATATAATCAACCCGTACCTTATGATTGATCTACCCATGACAGTGATCGATCTTCCTATGGTGTAGTCAATATCCACAAAAAACTTGTACGTTTTTTTGTAATTCACGATCAAACTTATCCAACATAACCACATCTGCAAAAGCTATGTCAAGTCTCGTGCAGACCACCTGATACTCCTGGCTTCCAACCGCATATATACATGACCACTTACCATTATTTTCCACATCACAGTCCCCTAATAGACTACCCTCCAACGACAGTATGAAGTGTCCCTCCAACAAAGTCTGTACCAATTTCCTGTTGTAAAACCTGCATTGTAACACCCTCAAAGTATTACCACTCTGATCCTTGACGATCTCCATACCAAGTACATTTCCCTTTTGTTAGCCTTAACTA
>BQNB010137203.1:5788-17889 GCA_026074375.1 Tanacetum coccineum
CAAACCCATATATATAGACTTGATCTCCCAATCCTTGTGGGATTATATGTTCCAGCCGACTAGGAATAAAAAGAGTAAACCAAACCCTTTAAACTTCGATTTATTAATAATTAGTCTCTCACGTTTAACCATTAAACGTTTAACTAATTATTTAATACTCGTTAACTTTTAACGATCGTTTGTTATACATTTAATATATTACATTAATATATTTACTCGTCATTTAACATATAAACATGTGCGTCCCCTTAGGCTCAGGAATATTTCCGGGCATATATTAATCATATATGGTCATAAACCAACAGGGTTGACCCTCACGACACTTTTTGTCCATTTTTTACTTTTCAATTAACCATTTGAGATGAAACACAACCTAAAGCGACCCCTTTAAGTAAATGGGATGAAATGACTATCTTCACAACTTGTCCAAGAGATAAAGATACACCGAGCACGCAGATGCCATTACCTTCGATGACGAGGTATGATTTTACTGTCCACTACCTTTAAAAGAGGTGGAAAGGTGGGTGGGTCGAAAATGGGTGAAAATGGGTATTTTTTTACACCAGTCAAAAGAGGGCGAGTCTGGTTGCCATGCCAAACTGTCTTATGAAAAAAAATTGTTTGAATTAATAGATGATCGAGGTTAAATACATTGGATTAACACATAATGTCACTTATAACCCGCACAGCCCGTTTCTTTATAATGAAGGTTTCAAATCTGACGTGTTGGATTTGTAATTTTTTTTAGTGCCCAAAGGGGGTATAAAGGGATTAGTTGATGTGAAAGTTCTTTATAATGTTATCCATGCTTTTTATATAGTTGTCTCCATCATTAGTGATTGGAAAGTTGAAAACTACTAATATAAACGGGTTGTTTTATGAGAAATCTTATCCATGACGTTTTGTATGCCCGCAAGTTGTATGCGTGATAAAAAGATCGTATGAAATAAATATGATGTTAATCTTGATGCGGGTTTAATGTGTTTTGATTGATTCATTCCTTCTTAACCACATTACTATTTTTTTGAGCAGTTGGTGACAATTCTATTTTTGAGGCATTCTTTATTTTACCATTTTGACCCAACAAAGGGAAGACAACACAAATTGGCATGTTGATTAGTAAATGGGCCGATATTGCCACCTCTGCTATGCAAGCTCCTTGATATAATGGTGGCTGTAAATTCATTCAAGATCCTGTTGTATCAAACATTTGGTCAAAAGATACAAGCAAAACTGGAGTTTTAGCTTTTTAATTTCCTTTCCATCTCCATTTATAGTTGGTTAGCGTACTTATCAAGGTAGTTTTGCTATTTTCTTTTCAAATTCTTACTACTAAGGAATATACACTTCGATTAGGAATGTCAGGAATAAACATCTACCATTGTCCATGTTGTTAAGGAATTTGTGATGAGAGGTGCATCCATCTTGCACACTTACACAAACTTTGTCGTTGATATTTTTCTTATGAAATTGAAATTTCAGGTAGTTTATACATATTAAACCGCTATTTAACTCTTTATAGGGGCCGACATGCAAAGCACCGAAGACAAGACTAGATGAAGCCACAGTTGTTGCAGTGACATTCTTAGGGATAATCAGCCCACTTCTTTTTGACAAAAAAAATGCGATGTATGCATTATGGATGAACCTGGTCAGATCATGTAATTCATTTATTGGTTTAGTTGCATAAAATACCAATATTGTTTTTCATTTGTTCCGTTTTAGTAGTTGTACTTTGTTTGTACATCTTAGTAAGTGAAATATGGTTGTGTTCTGCTAGGAGTATTTTGCAACCCATAAATGATTTTAAGTTAGTTAATGTGTTGAAAAAGAATGCCATTTAAACATGTTTGTATTTGGTTAGTATAATACATTATTGTCATTCAGGAAGGAAACGTGTAAGTATGTACAAATACACATTAACTAACTTAAAAATAATTTTTTAGTGTACACATTAACTAACTTAAAATACAAAATGTTTAAATGGCATTCTTTTTCAGTATACACATTAACTAACTTAAAATATTTTTTTTCCACCCGCGGGTCTATAGTCTAGTGTTATATATTTATATGTTGGTAACCGGTTTTGTATTTTCTTTGAATAGAGTTTTTCAACGAGATGGGTTCGCTGCAAGATCATCCCCTTATTAACTACGGTTTGCATACTCTGCTTAAGACGACTAAAGCCGATATGTTGCTTAGGAACGAATTGCATACTCTGCTTAGGAACGAATTGCTTCGAAACATTGCTGAGAAAGAAGAATTCATCATAATTACAATGCAATGTAAAAGCTCGAATCATAATTTAGTATTTTTATTTCGCATGCTTATATTTTTAATTATCTATGTAACGTTTTTATTTCCTATGCTTTAATGTTTAAACGTTGGTCGATATTTAACGTAATTCGTATGATTTAATGTTTCAAAACCATAAAAAATAAACCATTACCTCTAAGTTAAATCTCATTTTGTGTTTCAAGTGAATCACGTTAAGACACGATAACTCATTAATATTAACGCCATTTTCAACAATCTTTATTTCGTTGCGAAGCTCTCTTTAAGGAGAACTCAAATCTACTAACCAACTCACATATTTACAACATATGCATATATTAAATATTATAATCATTTTTGCAACACAATGACTGTTTCAAGTGACTCACTTTGAGACATGATATCTCATTCATATTAACTTCATTTTAATCACTCTTTATCTCGTTGGGAAACTCTATTCAAAGAGAACACAAAACCAGTTACCAACATATAAATATATAACATATCAATATATTAAATTGACAAACTTTACTAAAAAGCCATTTAAAAAAAATCAAACTCAAACCAAATACTATAAGAGAACTACCAAAACTAACTGGGCTAGCTCAGTTGGCCATCAAATGTGTCCTTGGGGAGGTTGTAACCACATGCGAGAGGTCTCAGGTTCGAGTCTCTCCGTGGGGGTTTTCCTTCAAGGTGGCAATCTGTGAGGTTTTGCCCCATAGATGCGTCGATTCGAGGCTTGCAGAGACTACTTTCTAGGTATGTACAGTGGAATCGAATCACTAATTATTATTTGAGGCTGTCAGGGACTACCTTCTGAGTAAATACTGTGGAATCGAATGACTAACTTAGTAACTGTACTAACTCGCCGTTCAAAAAAAAGAGAACTACTAAAAAAATCTGCTAAGAACAACGTGATCAAGTTCAAAACAAATGTATAGTGAATTTTCCCATTCCATTTTTCACAAAATATGAGGTGGAACTGCCCCAACGTGACGACACATATCTTGTGAATTATGTGTACATATTTTCACGAAATATAGTCCAAATTGGTAAAAGTTAAAAATCAAGTCTAATTTTTATTATGTCAGACACTTTTGGGTTATTTATGTAATTTTCGCTTAAGATACAGATATTTGTATGTTTCAAGAGTATACTACTGATTTTATAAAGAAGAAAGGGCATATTCACAAAATAGTAACCAAGTTTCATTAGTGTTCCAATTTGATACCTCAAAGTTTATATTAACCATAAAAACCATCAAACTTTCAAAACTGTTCCAATTTGATACCTCAAAGTATTTATGTATGCATTAACATGTTGTACATTAATTTTAAACATCCACCCCCTGAATTTACCTACTTCCAACCAACTGTATGTACAATCTATTAATGCACAACTAAACATAGAAAATAACCACAAAATAATAACCAAGTTTGAAAGCTGATTTCGTTCAGAGATCACTCTAACTGAAAAATACACAAAAATATAAACAGTTTTAGAAACTTTGAGGTTTTTAATGATTGATCATAAAGGTTGAGGTAACCAAATTGGTAACAGATTCTCAACTTGTTCTATTTAATGATTTTCACCCAGAGAGAAAAGAAGTTGGAAATGTAAAAGTGAAGAAAGTTAAAGGGCAAAAGACAGAATTACCTTAGGTCTGAGTTTATTTACTTTTTAGTCAAAAGCATAGTTTGAGAACACATTTTCAAACTAAGCTACGACAATAAGCTGTGAAGCCACGTAGAAGTAAATAAGATGATATGACCATTTTTCTTGACAAACTAACACGCACCTTTATTCGTTGAACTAAAGTAAAACAGAACTAAAAAACGTAGTTTGAAGTCACTGTAAATAAGAATAAGTGAAGGTAGGAAGAAAAAGAAGGAAAAGGGGTAAAAGGTTAAAGGATAGAGTTTTTATTACATCCAAATGAGATGATATGAAACAGCTAGCTCAACACATATATGAAATGAAACTCAAAAGCCAATGTTTAGGAAACCCGGTTCGATCCCGGCCGTGGTGTCACCGGGTTGAACCGGGTCCAGTTTTGAAAAAACGAGGTAAATTAAACCCGGGATTTAATATTCTCGAACCCGGATGACCCGCCGGGTTTTAAGGTGACCCGGTTCAACCCGTCTCGAGACCCGTTTTTGACCCGCCGGATTGGGTTTTTTTCATGTTTTTATAAATAAAATAAGGTTTTTATATATATTTGCAACTAATTTTATTTGTAACATGTTATAAATGGCGTATGTTAAATCGTTTTTAGGCTAAATATAAGATATATTCATAATTTTGAATATATAAAAGTTTTTGTTATTATAGAAAAATATTATTTTTTTAATTTTTTTTGAAAACCGGGTATGACCCGCGGGCCAACCGTTGAGACCGGTAACCGGATGACCCGGTGACTCGACCGGTCGACTTAAAAAATGACCCGGGTTTCAAACATATCTCAAAGAAATAAAAGAAACGTTTATTTAAGCCAAAAGAAACTAGAGAAAGAAAAAAACTAAGTCGAATGTTTCTTAGCTTACAAATAAGCCGAATCAATAAGCTCACAATAAGCTCACAACGACAAAGACACCAAACCCATCCGAGGCTCTTGATACCAAATGTAGGAACCAAGCAACACTTTCACTTCACCATGGTATTATCAAGAAAATAAGATAAGAAGTAAATGAAGAAGAGTAAAGAGAAGTTTAGAGAGAGAAAGTAAGAAAGAAGAGAGAAAATGGTTGATAACTTGCAAATGTGAGAAAATATAAATGAGTACCAACACCCTCTCCACACTTGGAGAGGGGTATTTATACCACTTAATGGGCCGACCTCTTTAAGGCTTGTTGGGCTGTGGTATTTGTTTTCTTGGGTCGGGCTTGGGATTACTTTGGACCTTAGTCCGAAACACGTACAATATTAGATTAATTAACGAGTCCGATTCTCATTCTAGCCTATTACAACATTTACTAAATAAAGACCGAGCTTTCATGATTAGTAGCCGAGCTTCTTTGTTCGGCTCAATATTTTGAGGCTAACAAGTACAACTGTCATTGTTTTGAAAAAGCAACATATTAGTGGAAATGACTCCGAGAAATATCGATATAATGTTTAATTACATCTTAGATTATAAAGTCCGCGAGCTCGTTGATTTCGGCTCGTTCAGTTGCTAAAGTTAGGTTAGTATTTAATATCATATAATTTTGTTGTATTTTCTTTATTTTGCCCTTTTTTGCATCTTTTCCGTTCCAATACCTCTAATTACCTGAATTCGCCAAATAAATGAATTAAGTACCGAATTTATATAAAAATGATATAAAGTGAGGCAATAAACGCGAGAATTTGATATATAAAAGTATTAATTATTTGATGTTATCACATCTCAAGCTGCGCGTGATGCATATGACACATCATATGACGCGCAAAATGAGGTGGCATGTCTTATGCTTGGTAGTATGTCTCCTGAGCTTCAGAGGACACTTGAAAACTACAAGGCATATGATATGATCCAAGAACTAATAACTATGTTCGAGGAACAAGCTCCATGCTTGTAAACAGGAGGAAGGTCAGTCAGTAAGCTCCTATCTCTTGAAGATGAAGAGCTACCTGGACACTTTGGAACGCCTAGGCTATCCAATGCCAAATGAATTTGGTGTGAGTCTTATTTTGAATTCTCTCAACAAGGACTATGATCAGTTCGTTCAGAACTATAACATGCATAGCATGGGGAAGACGCTAGCTGAGTTACATGCTATGCTGAAACTCCATGAGAAAGGTATTCCAAAGAAGGCAGAAACCCCCATTGTGTTAGCTATACGAGAGGGTAAGATCCAGAAGGACAAGAAAAAACCGCAAGGGGCAAAGGGAAAGAATAAGCTTGTTTATGCTCCCAAGGCCAAGATCACACCGCCACCTAAGAGAGATAATCTGGAAAAGGACTCTATCTGCCACCACTGCAAGGAGGTTGGTCACTGGAGGAGGAATTATCAGTCTTACCATGCTGAGTTGAAGAAGAGAAAGAATGCTAGCTTGGCTAGTACTTCAGGTATCTTCACTATAGAACTATATGCTTTTCCTAATAAGACTTAGGTGTATGATACGGGTTGTGGTACTCATATCTGTAATACTTCTTAGGGACTTAGAGAAAGCAGGAAGTTGAAACATGGAGCTTTAAGTTTGTACATGGGAAATGGAATTTGTGCAGCCGTTGAAGATATTAGAAGTTTTGATTTAATTCTTCCTAGTGGTTTAATAATTGTATTAGACAACTGTCATTTCGCACCTATTGTTAATAGGGGTGTTGTTTCAATTTCTCATTTGGTTAATAACGATTATATTCATACATTTACAAATTATGGTATTTCCTGTTTCGAAAGATAATGTGTTTTATTTTAATGCAATTCCACGTGATGGTATTTATGAAATAGATATGCATAATCTTTATCTAAATGTTAGTTCTATGTATAATGTTAGCAATAAAAGAGCCAAACATGCGTTGGACTCTTATTATCTACGACATTGTCGTCTTATACATATAAACAAGAAATGCATGGACATGTTTCAACGTGATAGGCTCCTGCAACCCGCTCACGATGAATCACATGAGAAATGCAAGTCTTGTATATCTGGGAAGATGACACGCAAGCCTTTTCCAAATAAAGTGGAAAGATCTAAGGATCTATTAGGACTTATACACACTGATGTATGTGGCCCTTTTAGAACTGGGTGCTAATTACTTCATCACCTTTATAGATGATTTTGGCCGTTATGGTTTTTTTTATTTGATGAAACATAAACATGAGGTGTTTGAAATATTTAAGGTCTTTCAGAATGAAGTTGAAAATCAACTCGGTAAAAAGATAAAGGCTATTCGATCCAATCGAGGAGGAGAATACCCGAGTCATGAGTTTTTTTAATCATATGAAAAGTTGTAGTATTGTATCTCAACTAACTCCACCTTATACACCACAACATAACGGGGTGTCTAAGAGGAGGAATTGAACTTTACTTGGTATGGTTTGATCCATGATGAATCTAACAACTCTACCAGAATCCTTTTAGGAATATGCTCTCGAGACTGTTGCTCGCATTCTCAATATAGTTCCAACCAAGAAGGTTGATATGACGCCTTATGAAATATGGCACGGAAAAGCTCCCAAGTTGTCCTACTTAAGGGTTTGAGGTTATGAGGTACTCGTGAAACGAGACACGCCTGACAAACTTGATTCCAGATCCATTAAGTGTATCTTTATAGGTTACCCTAAGGAAATGATAGGTTACTACTTTTACTATCCACTCGAGAACAAGATTTTTGTTTCCCGAAACGCTAAGTTCTTTGAATATAGTTTCATGGTACAAGAATCGAGTGGGAGTCACGGACTTCTCGAAATTAGTGGGAGTGACAAAGGGCTTGAATTAATTCAAGAGGAAGATACACAACCTTCTGAAAATACTAGCAAAGCACATAATAAGGTCGCGCCTATCGTGGTCGAGCCTCAGAATTTTGGAGTTCCTATTCGTAGATCCGCAAGGATACCTCAAGTTCCAGATAGATGTGGATACTATGTTGATATTGAGGAGTATGAATTAGGAGATTTTAATGAACCTCCTAATTATAAAGCTGCATTAGCAGATCCCGAATCTAACAAATGGCTTAAAGCTATGAATACGGAAATGCAATCCATGAGAGATAACCAAGTTTGGTATTTGGTTGATCTTCCATTCAATGGTTGAACTGTTGAATACAAATGGCTCTTCAAGAAGAAGACTGACATGGATGGAAATGTACACACCTTTAAAACTTGTCTTGTGGCAAAAGGCTTTACCCAAACCTACAGAGTAGACTATAGGGAAACCTTCTCTCCTGTTGCAGACATTAGAGCTATAAGATTCTTTTAGCCATAGTCGCGTTCTATGACTATGAGATTTGGTAAATGGATGTCAAGACATCCTTTCTAAACTGTCACCTAAACGAGGACGTATATATGGTATAACCGAAAGGGTTTGTGGATCCAAAACATCCCAACAAAGTATGCAAACTTCAACGATCCATTTATGGATTGAAGCAAGCATCCAGAAGTTAGAATAAAAGGTTTGATGAGGAAATCAAGAAGATTGGTTTTACTCAAAATCTTGATGAGCCATGTGTATATCTCAAAGCTAGTAGGAGTAATGTTGTATTCCTAGTCTTGTATGTCAATCACATATTACTCATGGGAAATAGCGTTACAATGCTGCAAGAAGTTAAATCTTGGCTTTGTAAGTGTTTTTCTATGAATGACTTAGGAGAAGCAACATACATCCTTGGAATCAAGATCATACGTGATAGATCTAAGCGGTTGATTTCTCTTAGTCAAAGTGCTTATCTAGAGAAAATTCTAAAGAAATTTAGAATGGAAAACTCTAAGAAGGGGTATACTTCAATGATGGAAAAGCCTGACTATAGAAAGTCGCAAGGTGCTAAAACACCTAATGAGGTACAACGTATGCAGAGAGTTCCTTACGCTTCGGCTGTAGGTTCAATCATGTATGCAGTTAGATACACTAGACCTGATGTTGCCTTTGCGTAAAATTTATGTAGTCGTTTTCACTAAAATCCTGGTAAGATTCACTGGATTGCTGTGAAAACTATTCTTAAGTATTTGAGGAATACTAAAGATATGGTTCTTGTGTATGGGGAAAAACCTGAAGATGAGATGAAAGTATCATGTTATGCTGATGCAAGTTTCAAACTGACAAGGACGATATTAAATCTCAAACAAGATATGTGTTCGTACTTATTGTTGGAGCCGTGGACTGGAAGAGTGCCAAGCAAAGCACTAATGCTATGTCTTCTGTAGAAGTTAAGTACATTGCTACTGGTGAAGCATCAATGGAAGAAGTTTGGATGAGGAAATTTATTGATGGACTTGGAGATGTCATGCCATCAAATAAAAGGCCTATGGAGATGCTATGTGACAATGAGCATGCATTAGTTATCGCTAGTGATCCTGGAATCTTAAAGGGAGCCAGACATTTTCAGAGGACATATCACTACATTCGTGAAGTAATTCAAGAAGGTGAAATTATCCTTAAGAAAGTTCACACAGATGACAACGTAGCTGATTCGTTCACAAAACCAATGTCGTTCAATAAGCATTTTAAACATGCTATGGCGATTGGTATTGTTCTTGCTAGTAGTCTTATGTAAATCTGTGATGTATTAGTTAGTATTTGGATAATGGGATGTTAAACGATTGTTATTTCTTTTGAATAAATTAATATACGTGGTATCTTATTTTTATTTGTTTTTATGATAATTGTGTCCTATATTTGCATGTTTATATCCATGAATGACTTGTTGCATTCTAAAGCTATGTCCATTACCAGTTAATGAAATGGGAATATTGTTAAGACAAGGTAAATGTGGGAGTCTGGTTGTATTTCGAAGAATACGTAAAGATGATTCTGCCAGCTTCGAATGTTATTTAATAAGGTTAAATATTGGATAAGCCACCTGTGATAATCACTTTATGGATTGGCGTCATTGGGTGCATTACACACATGGTGAATGTTATGTTTATCCTTTGACTTGAGATGCAAGCGGGTTTTGCATGTATGAATATCATTTCTTGATAATAAGCTTACCATTAGTCTGTCAAAAGATAGTTATAAGGGCTATGTTCAGAAGTGTTTTGAAGTACATAACAGGCACTTGTAGTCAAAATAGAATTTGTTCCTTCACTTAAGTAGGAGTAAGATACTTACTGGGCCCCTCGTTGGTTTGATCAGATATTTTTATGGTCATGCCCAATATGTAGTTAAGGTGATTCTTTTTAGATTTTGTGATCTGAATCATTACAGATGCGAGAAATAGATGCGTTAAATTATGGAATGACTATTGATCCATATTCATATTTAACTTGTATCTAAAACATAAGGATAGGACTAACAGAATCCATAGAAGGCTAAGTTGTTTTTCAAAAACTGCAAACTCGGGTATTTGTGGGAGCATTGATGATGTTGCTAGACTATTTGTCAATGTTAGTATGTTATATAATATGAATGAGACATTCGCAAGTGGGAGCTGTTGGGTTTGTGCTCAGTTCATACGGCTAGAAATACGTGAGCCTACAGGGTCACACACGTTATACATTTAGGGATCATTCTATTAATGTTAATAATAATATAATTGCATATTTATTATTCATATTAATATAGGATTTGACGAAAGAACACTAACGACCATTAATTAGTTATTTAACTGTAACTAACTAATAAGGCCTTTTAATTAATAGGTAATTAAATGTAATTAACCATAAATAATTAGAAAATTCAAAAAGTCAACCCCAAGGGGTGTTTGACTTGGTTCGACTGGCCATATAGATCTAAGGGGGTATTGGTTTGGGTTTTGAGCTATGTTTTCCTACAAGGTATGTATTTTAGGTAAACCCTAAAATCATCCCTATATAAGGAGGATCCTAAAGCTCATAATTGACAATCCTCTCTCTCTCTCTCTCTATTTTGGTTCGATCGCAAACAAACACCCTTAGGGTTTTGCGTTTTGATCTATTGGTTTTTTCTTGTTCATTGGTCAAGAACTAGCATTCGGATGATACTACTTGACGTGTAGTGTATGAACCATGTGGAGGTTACTTACTTTAGTAACTTGGAGTAGTTTTCGGTAAGTACGTTTATTACACACGTGCGTGTAGTCAAAGAAGCTTGCGTTCAACACTAGCTTAATCACTAACGGTATGTTTCCTTATTTATGTTTTTATGTGTTAATTATTTATGCTATATGAATGAGATCCTCTGTGTAGCTTGTTTAATATTCTTGTAATATTAGGTTATTTAGATAACAATTTCTAACAAACTTAACTCGGGAGATATGAATTTACAAACTACCTATTCTAGGAAATACCAAAGCCGAACACCTCACAAAAAGGGGATCAAAATCACTCAACTCTCACTAGTCTAAGTGTTTCATTTCAGGTTGATCACTCAATAGCACAGTCATAGCATGTATTTTATCATAGGCTTAGAAAATACATAAAACTACAATAACTAGAGTTAAAGTCTAAACAGCTCTGACAGGCAACATGGGTGACACACACAGGTTTAAACAGGTGGATAATCCTAGCCGATACCAATGCTCCAGAAAAAGTGGCAAGCCCACACATGCTCGTCCAAATCCATGAACGAGACACATATGATTGCTCAAATTCTTAACTCGAGCAAGCTAAAGGCTAAAATCATTAAAGGGCAGGATAAGACATGGGATGCACATTTAATTGGTATTGGATAAAGTAAACACAAAACAAGTCTAAAATCCACAGTTTTGTCATCACTGCCCACCATCCCTCCATTAGCTCAAAATTCAAGGTTCAAAAATTTGATCTTCAACAATAATGAGCTAGTGTCGGTGATATAAATGTGTACTTCTGCCATTTGATGAAGCAGCGCATACTAGCCCAACCTTCAATGAATTAGTTGGTTTATTAACGTACCAACTCAAAGTTATCAATGATCATCACACGAAATAAGTTGGTTTTAATTAAGATAACCAACACATAGTAAAATAAAACAATGCTACAGAAGTGTGAAATAAAATATAGCAGCTACTACATTTTTTTGAACAATACATGATAGAACTTTTGTAGCATGTAGTAATGATAAACATCCCCCCACTTAAGATAAGCAGTATCAAAAGTAATAGTAATAACGGGGGGTATTTAATGATCGAAATGATAGGTCTTCCACGAAAGCAAAATTCCCAAACCTACTCACCTGAGCCATTAATTTCAAGCAGCCGGCAACTCCTTAACGATGAATTAATAGAC
>BQNB010137204.1:5014-17888 GCA_026074375.1 Tanacetum coccineum
ACTTCCTGAGGGCACCGATGATTTTGTAGTTTACTGTGACGCCTCAAATCAAGGTTTTGGTTGCGTTCTGATGCAGAGGAACAAGGTAATTGCATACGCATCCAGACAACTCAAAATCCATTAGAAGAACTACACCACTCATGATTTAGAGTTAGGCGCAGTGGTATTTGCTCTCAAAATGTGGAGACACTACTTGTACGGGACAAAGAGTGTTATCTACACTGATCATAAAAGCCTTCAGCACATTTTAGATCAAAAAGAATTAAATATGCATCAGAGACGATGGATAGAACTTTTCAGCGATTATGACTGTGAGATTCGCTACTACCCAGGTAAAGCGAACATAGTAGCTGATGTATTGAGCAAGAAGGAACGGATGAAATTGAGACGAGCTCGAGCTATGAGCATGACAATTCACTCTAGCATTAAGGCTAAGATTCTGGAAGCTCAGAGCGAAGCCTTCAAAGACGTTAACCCTCCTGCAGAAATGTTGCGAAGATTAGACAAACATTTTGAAAGAAAAGAAGATGGTGGATTGTATTTCATTAAGCGAATCTGGATGCCAGCTTATGGCAATTTGAGAACTTTGATCATGAATAAAGCTCACACTACAAAGTATTTTGTACATCCTGGAGCAGACAAGATGTACTATGATTTATGAGACATATATTGGTGGCCCGAAATGAAGAAGGATATCGCTTTATATGTAAGTACGTGTTTGACCTGCTTTAAAGTCAAAGCAGAACACCAGAAACCCTCAAGATTGCTCGAACAGCCAGAGATTCCTGAGTGGAAATGGGAGAATATCACTATGGACTTCATAGTGAAACTATCGAGGACCAGTAGCGGACATGACTCGATTTGGGTTATTGTCGATCGACTGACCAAATATGCGTATTTCTTAGCGGTCTGTGAAGATTACAAGACAGAAAGGTTTGCAAGACTGTACATCAACGAGATCGTAGCAAGGCATGGTGTGCCTGTGTCATTTATATCTGATCGTGACAGTTATTTCACATCAGGATTTTGGCGATCACTGTAGAAATCATTAGGAACACAATTAGATCTGAGTATCGCTTATCACCCCCAAACCGATGGTTAAAGTGAGCGTACCATTCAAACACTGGAAGATATGCTTAGAGCCTATGCAATTGATTTTGGTGGAAATTGGGATACTCATCTACCATTAGTAGAATTTTCATAAAACAACAGTTAACACTCGAGCGTAAAGTGTGCCCCATTCTAAGCATTGTATGGGAGGAAATGTCGAACGCCTATAGCTTGGGCAGAAGTAGGAGAAAGCAAGCTAATTAGACCAGAAATTATTCAGGAGACCACCGACAAGATTGTTCAAATCAAGGAAAGACTGAAGACTGCAGGAGATAGTCAGAAGAGCTATGCCGACAATCAATGAAAGCCGCTAGAGTTTAGTGTCGGTGATAAAGTACTACTTAAAGTGTCACCTTAGAAAGGCGTGGTACGTTTCGGTAAGAGAAGCAAGCTTTCACTGAGATATGTAGGACCGTTCGAGGTTGTTGGGGGAGTGGGTCCTGTTGCTTATCGATTACGTCTACCGCAAGAACTTGTAGGCAGTCATGACACATTCCATGTGTCAAACCTGAATAAATGCGTGGTCGACATAAACTTGCACGTACCGCTAGAAGAAATCAAGATCGACGACAAACTACGTTTTGTTGAAGAACCTATTGAAATAATGGACCGTGAGGTCAAGAAGCTCAAACAAAGTTGGATTCCGATTGTAAAAGTTCTTTGGAACTCCCGACGAGGACCAGAATTTACTTGGGAAAAAGAAAGAAGAGATTAAAGCGGAATATAGATAAAGCGCAAATATCCATAACTGTTCGCGAGCGCTACGGCTTAGGACGAGCAATAGAAATTTCAGGACGAAATTTCCTTTAACGGAGAAAACTGTGACATCCGTCAATTTTGAGGTCAGTAACCAAAAGCAAGCATATGATAATTGACTCTCTTAATTATTTATGGAGTCACTTTTATGTGGTCACATTATTTTTAACATTTAACACTTGTTCTATTAGGAACCCTAGTTATACGAACGCACCTTTTTCCTAACGATCCTAGTTAATGATCCTACCGACCAACGATATGCTCAAATGACTATATAACATTGCCAAAATACATGGGAAAATATAATTTAACAAAATCATAAACTATCTCAAAAGTTATATTTTTACGACACTTTACGTATTTACCGATTTTACACAATTTATGCAAATTAACTTATACCATTTAAATGGTACATACAATATCAAATGAATAACAAAAAATAAGCAAAAACCCTCCCCATGGGTCCCTAAAAACGTCACCAACACCACCTCCAACATAAACCAATAGAATTGCATACAAATTTCAAAACCATCAACAATGGTACTTCCTGGTTAAACATAAAAACCTTTTGTTCATTCTAGATCTAGCAAAAAAAATACCCCCCCCTTAGGATCATTGATGTTGTACGTGACCTAGACACCACCATAACACCATCATCTTCAAACTTTTGAAGCAAGATCAAAGGTAAAAATCATGGTGCAAGATGACTTGTATGTCTCTTGTACCAAAACTTTTAAAAAAATGAGGTTTTCTTGACTTTTCTAGTATATTTATGTATACTTTTGTAAAAATCTTTATGAGTAAATTATTTTCTTGATAGAACACTCTTAAATGAGTAATAATGATATACAAAAACATTTGGTTATGATTTTTATTTTTGCTACAAGATCCATGCAAGACAAGTAACATAAAGTCTTGATTTTCAAAAGTTAATGCACATCTTGTAATTTTTTGTGTAAAAGAGCCCTTGGATCTATGAACCCACTAAGATTTTTGCATCTAAGTAGTGTTAAAACTTGTATAATATGATTTTAGAAGTTGCTTGGGTTGTTTTTGTATTTTGGGTTAGTGGTTTGACTTATTTAGTCAAAGGGAAATTTCAATATGCCCTCAACTTTATTTTTGTGTCATAAGTTGATGATAAATAAAAGTTTTAACATGATTCCAGAGCCTAAAATCAAGTACTTTGAGTCTAGTTTCTAGAAATGTAAGTTTTGTAAAAATATGAGGTTGTTTGGTTAGTGAAAGTTGCAAAATGGTGTAAGATGTCAAATCTGCCAGGAAAAAAACGATTTTGAACTCTTGTGGTATTTAATCTATAAATCGTAAACTAGGGCACATATTTGCTTGAAACTGATATGGGAGGTACTTATATATATTATTTAAAGTCTCCCATTGGCCCTAACCATAAAACCTTGGTATAGTCCCTCTGCCATTCAATATACTTTGGTACGTCCCGATTTTTGTCATTTTTGGAGTCGGGTATAAATGGTCGGGTATAAGTTCTTAATAAAATTTATGAAAATTCATGGACACACCTAAAACATGGAATTTTGACCTGGAGCAGTAGCTTGACCAAAAAAGTTTGTTAACTTGGTCAAATAAATACTTAAAGTTTCGGGAAATTTGGGTCAAAATTGTTGTAATTACGTTTTGTGATAAAAGTGACTTTGAAAACAAATGTCAACACAAGGCATAACAAATGAACCTTAATATTGTCTGAGCATATCGTATAGGATCTAATTAGGTATATTTACTTGCCTTAGGTTACTAGTAGAAGGTTTCGTATTCGTTTGGGTTGCCTACTTAGTGTGGTTTACCGAGAAGTCCTATTATCATTCTAACTTCTAAGGTGAGTTCTCACAGCCCCTCTTTTACATGATTTCAAATGTTTTAGGGTGGAAAGCATGATGTGTTTTATTTAAATTCTATGCTCATACTATTGAGCATATTTAAACTTGAACTTGTTTTGAACGTATGGAACTTGAGTTAAACTTGTTGAACTTGGGAAACGTGTTGAACTTGAACTTGAACTTGATATGTATGTTGTTGTATGCTTGGAACCCTCCACTACTTTTAGCTTACTATATCCCCCTTAACGGGATGAGACGTTAGTACTTATGGATAGCGTTATTAGGAGATTATCCCCTCTTCACTCCCACCATAAACGGAGTGCATAGTACTAGGACACATTGCATTGTGATTTGGATCGGGGGTAACGCGTACCAACATTGTGTTGTAATTTGGAACTGGGAGGCTGAATGTGTTTAAGTAGTGCCTCGCATAAACACTATAGCATACATATACATTGATTTGTGATACGTTACTTGGAGTAACGGGAACTTTCTTTAGAAGCATGAGTCATATTTGGACTCTCTACTTTTGGCAACTAATAACGGTTTGGATTACTATCATTGGACATCTACTCTTTTATTAAACTATTTTGTGTACATATTCCTGTGAGCTCACCAACTATTTTCAATAATTGACTATTTTATCATGCTTTTCAGGTGACGTTCCTAATGTGGAAACTTAGTGCTTTCCATTTCAGTCGTTATCAAGATGTCTACCAATTGCAAAGATCATGTCTTTTGAAATACCCATGTTCGGATGGAAACATTTTATGATGTCCCATGTACTTTTAAACTTGTTCTTGAAGACTGTAATTCGGATAACTTTACTTTATTTAATCATGTATGGTGTTTTTATCTATCATCTTGTGTGATGTTTATTAATATGTTACACCTCGCGATTCCGCCTTGGTGGGGTGTGACAACATGTAAGTATTATTTAAAAAGGTGGTGACTAAATGCATGCATGCATGAGATAAGTGCAAGTTTATATAGTTTACGTAAAATAATGAAATGAAATGCATGTAACTTATAAAACATATCCGTAAGTATATTAATATACTTATTATAAGTAGACTAAATGTAATCTAGAGTTGTTGTACGTCCAAAGATGTTTTTTACAGTTTGTGGGATCACTTCTTGGTTTTAGGTTAAATTTGAGTATTTACGTAAAACTTGCAAAATAAAATGTGTAGACTTATAAATTATATTAGAAAAAGTCATATAACACATATTTGATGTAAACTTATATTTGTTTAATGCCGGTTTACGTTTAAAGTTGTTTTCCAGGTTATGCGATTTAACTTAACGGTTACGCGTAAAAGCAAACATGTAAATGTTCAAAATAAATAGTTTTGAGTTTATTGACGTGTAATGACCTAAAAAATGTGAGTTCTCACACTAGCACGCAGTGCCTCAACATCATGCTCTATCATCACAGCCCTCTGAGTGTAAACTTCGTCTCTAGTCTGCTTGTTATGGCTCCGCTCAAGACGAGTCTCTGCGTACTCGGCTCGACTGCGCAACTCTAATATCTCAAGTCTATTGGTCACCTAAAATTCCTATAACTCTGAGACCTTCTGCTAAGCATACATTGCTTGAAGTTGTAACCGTGTGATCCCGCCTCTAGCAATCCTCAACGAGTCTCGGGTAACAACATTTCTGCTGCTTATTGACGCAACTCTAGCTAAGAAGAGTCACAGTCTCCTGCTTGGCAAATGTCAATCTAGCATGCAGGGTCTTTACGTCATCTCCTACTGACTCAATATGCTCTGGTGGTACTACTGTTGGTGGTAGTGGTACTGCTGGTGGTGGTAGTGGTACTGCTGGTGGTGGTAGTGGTACTGTTAGTGATGGTAGTGGTGAAGGGTGAATCTAGTCCCTATGAGATCAGGGATTGGGTTAAAAGTGATGGTGGTGGTGAAGATGATGATGGTAAGAGTGATGGTGGTGGTGAAGATGATGATGGCAACATGATCTCCTGTCCTGATCGAAGGACAATAGTAGAGCTTGTAGATAGGGGTCGGGTAGGTGGTGGATGGACAACTGATGTCAAAGCAGTCTGAGTGTGGAGTGACATGGCAGTGTCAGTCAAATCCTCGCCTGGTGAGTTCATCTGAAGGGTTCGGATAAGCTTGGTCTGAATCTAGTGAGTAATTAATCGGGCGAATCCAGTACATAGTTCGGTGATGGCGGTGCAAGCCTAATAGGTAAGGTAGTGACCTCATCATCCGAATTGGACAAGATGATAAACGGGATGAGTACTCCGGCATGTGGTGTAATAGAAGGGAAATGTGTAGTCATAGTGTTGTGACAATCAAGGGTTTCTATAAATAAAATTTTCATAAAAGGCAAATGTAAAATGTACGTAAGGTAAAATAAACGCAAGTATAGGTCATGCAAGCAAGTAGTGTGTATGCACATGAAAAAAAAATTATGTGATGTAATGTTTATAAAATGGTTATAGTCTAGGTAAGATATGTAACCTAGTTCTCTATGACCTTGGCTCTAGATACCAATCTGTAACACCCCCAAAATATGTACCAGCGAAATAGGTAACCAGGGGCGTTACTTCATAATACACAAGCATAAGATATAAGAGAACGACATCTATATGAGTCATTTAAAAGGTATCCTCGTTGATACGTTAGAAATAAATAAGTTTTTAACAAGTGGTCTGATGAGTTTTGCACCTCAAGAAGATCATAATTGTAATACAATGAGGATATTTTAGTGCAAGAGAAAATCCATGAAAAATAGTCTTGATGAATGCGGACTCCAATGCACTTTATAAATGTCCATACGAGTTATACCTTAGAAATACATGCTTAAAAATTTTCAACATAAAGTTGGTGAGTTCATAAGTTTAAATAAATAATTAGAGTTAGATCGTAGGGTTTTCGAGAGTATGATAATTGCAAATATACAACATCACAAAAGGTAATTACGATTGCACAAAGTTCATGACACCGAAGCTACGACACAGCATGTATGTAATTTAATTCAAAAATTATACCCCGAGCAGGTGTTTAACCCGAAACTCTTAGAATCCGATATGGGGTATACGCCCGTTGGTCATAATTATACCAAACCTGGATAGGGGTGTCAACCCCAATAGATATATTAATAACACACGCGCTTACACAAGTAATTAATGGATCATGATAATTTGGGCAAAATAGGTTATTGCTACTTAAACTAATCGTAATCATTTAAAAAGGTAATTGCGATCAAGAGTAAAACGAGCAATGTATCTCACCCTGAGATTTGTAAAATAATTGTAAAACACGTTAAAGCGGGGCTATAAACTCAACTTAAATAAGAGTGTCGGATTCGAGAAAATCAATCAAAGGGAAATGTCACAATAAGTTTCGAATGCAACCTAATTAAATATGGGTCGACTTAGAATTATGGAAGTGAAATGAAATGACGCAATATATTTTGTAACGTTATATCACCACCTAATAGTTTGAATTTTAGTTTTATAAGTCAAAATAACGTTTAAATCAAATTGGCCATTTTTATCCGACATCATACACTTTAATATTATTTTTAAGTAACCAATATACTAAATCCTATCTAACTCACTAAATAATACTTTTAAAAGTTTACCATGCGTATAAATAATATATAAGTTATACTATAATATTTCATAAGGATTTTATAACCCAAACGGACTCGAAAACATGCGAAAACCTCTTTTTAAAATCCAAACATCACCCTATTTTTATAAAATATACGTTCTGGTCCAGTTTTATAAATGTCATAACTTCTTCGTTATAAGGATTTACGGAACGAGCGAATACTACATTTTTGCGTAAAGTCGAGCTCTACAAAATATCTTCTTACATAAATTTTTCCCGACTCAGAACCGAACGGCGTCAAAAACACGTTTTTGTTATCTGGACTGAAGTGCACAAACAGTGTTTTTGCCGGAAATTGTACTATGTTTTTTATACGAACTTTAAATGGCCATATGTCATTCGTTTTAAGTCTGATTTTTGCGTTTTTTATATTCACACGTTCGTATTTAAGTCTTTTATCATATTCTTAAGGCCTTGGCTATTTATGACCAGGTTTATTGTTTGAAAATATTTAAAGAAAATTAGGACAACAACTATTTTATTTTTAATCTACAACTATTTTTCACTTACAAATTGCAACTACTAACCCAGTCCTTTCCACCAATTTTCACAATCTATCACCACAACAACAAATCCATCCTAATATAGTCCCTTCTACCAATTTATCAAGAATCTACATACTATAAGATTCAGCTATAAAATACACAACTTTACTAGTCTAAGTTTATATTAACCATTTTAACAACAAAATTAATATTTCAACAAGTAATTTACCAAGTGACTAAAATAAGTAGTTTATGTGTTTGAGCATATTTTTATTAGTCATTTTGCAACATCTTTATAAGATTACATTTCTAAAAATTTACTTATTTCTTCTAAAAAAACCTTTAAAATTAAACTAGTTGGTGATATAATTTCTTGTTAGAGATGATGAACAAAATATGTGAAATGAAAATATGTATGAATTGTGCACTTTGAGATGATGAGATGAACAAGTATAACCCTAAATCAAACCCCAAATATTGTTTAATTAACACTAAAACCCTAATTCTTTCTTGAAAATATTTAAAAATATCAAAAACCCAAATCTTCTTGCTCTTGTGTTGTTGGCCGAATGTTTTTTGAGAGAAAAAGAATTGAAATATTTTCTTTCTTAGTGTATGAGTTCTGAGAAGTGAATTGTTTACTTGCACTTTTAAATTGTAGTTTAGGTAAGTTTTAAAGACACTTGGGGTGGATAATAAGAGTTCACTACATAAATGGGTGTGTGCTTATGTTTTGGCCGGTCACAAGGAGGATCAAATAAGTAGGTATGGTTCTTTGGTTGTCTTAAGATCACATGCAAGCCTTATGGTGGAAGATTTATACATAAATGGTAACACCTAGGTGCCAAAATGTCCCATTTACTACATATAGGAGGGGGCGGATCTATGCAAGAAAAAGAATAAAACATTTTAATTTTTGGTATTATGTATCTATATATGAGTGTAAGTATTTATTACTAAAATGGTAGTGTATAATGCATGCATGCATGTATTTAAACCGGTAAACTTGAGCGTTTACATAAAACTTGAAAAATAAATTATGTAGACTTATAAATTATATTCACAAAATTCATATCACATATTTGACGCAAACTTATATTTGTTTAATGTCGGTTTATGTTTAAAGTTGTTTTTCAGTTTACGCGATTTAGTTTAACGGTTTCACGTAAAAGTAAACAAGTAAGGTTTCAAAGTAAATAGCTTTGAGTTTATTGACGTAAGGTGACCCTAAAAATGTGAGTTTTCACACAGTTCATGCATTCTCCCTTGAACTCTAATTTAAAATTGGCTCTCAGAATACTTAAGTATCTTAAAGGAGCTCCTGGTAAGGGAGTTCATATATCCAAGAGTTCTAACATTCAACTCACTGCATATTGTGGACTCTAATTGGGCTAAGTGCAAAGCCACAAGAAGGCCTATCACTGGATTTGGGTTTTTTTTGGGAAAATCTCTTGTATCATGGAAAAGCAAAAAACAAACAGTGGTTGCTAGATCTTTTGCCAAAGTAGAATACAAAGCAATGACTTGTGTAACTTATGAAGTCATGTGGCTTGTCAATCTCTTTAGAGATTTAAAAATTGATGTTAATAAGCCTATTACCATTTTCTGTGATAACAAGGCTCCAGTTTAAATTGCCTCTAATCCTATTTTTCATGATAGGACAAAACATTTTGAGATTGACTTGCATTTCATAAAAGACAAAATCATTGAGGGGGTGATTAAACCTTCAAAAATTGAATCTGCTAACTAACTAGCGGACACCTTTGCAAAAGGCCTATCTATTGATCAACACTCTTACCTTCTTCAAGGTTTTGGCCTCATAAGTATGTTTAAAACTTAAACTGAGGGGGTGTATTAGTTTTTATGACTTGGTTCGGTTTAAGTTCTATTTTTGTTTTATTCTTACTGCATGATTAGTGTTGCAGGGACTTAACCTGGACAAGTGAAACTTGAATAAATGACTGGAAGGCTTAAGGAATAAAGACAAGGACTAGTGATGCATATTAGCTAAGAACAAGGACTTCAAGTGAAGACGGGTTTAACCCTAGCCTTATATATTGAACCCAATACAAAGGGTTTAGACATAAGAAAAAAACACAGACATTTTAGTCTTTTGTTTAGTTGCGGGCTTCAATCCCTAATATCCAAATCATCTCAATCATATGTGTATTTTACACTTGATTATCTCATTGATAATCATTGTGTATTGAAATCGTTCAACTATCATAAAATCATTCGGTTCAAGTATTGTGTTGTCTCTTATCTTTGGATCCTTGATCCAGTTATTATCATCATTTTTGTGATTTTCTGCAATAACATTCTATACTTATTGATCACTTATATCAAGGTTGTCAATATCGGGATCCTACCTAGAATCGTTTTTCTCATTGCAAGATCAGAATCGCAGGATCGTATGAGGATCGTACTAGGATCAAAAATGCCACTATAGCTCTCTTTTCTATTAGGAGTTACACATTTTTAGAGAGTATATAATATCAAACAAAGCTAAATGCGACTTTTTTTATGAAAGTACCATACCAATAGAAATAATGCAATGCCTCCATTAAGTTCAAGTTTCAATCGTTAGATTAATGTGACAAGAGTTAAAGTAGGCAAAAAAACAATAAGAAACATAGGATTCTAATAAAATCCGATAGTTAAAGATCTTACGATCTTGTGTGCGATCCTACGATCCTACACCGATCCCAGTAGATTTGAGATAAAAACATAGGTCTGTAGTAGGATTGGATCGTTTACGATCGTACGATCTTGGGTGCGATCCTAGATCGATCCTGCATAAATTAAGATCCTACTACGATCCTGATCGTTTTTTATATGTAGGATCGTACGATCCTATAATCAGGATCGCAATTTTGACAACCTTGACTTATATATTATGTTCCCCACAATATGAATGAATACTATGACTTACAGATATCAAATACGTTGGTATATCATCAGTTGAGTGAAGCATGACTATGAAGGGTATCTTTTACTAATCCACTCATCTTCATAAACAAAATATTTAGTTATTAATAAGCTGTCTATATGTAAACATTTGTTACTTCGCGTTCGACTCGAGCTTGAGCTAAACAATGCTCAACTGTGATTTTATTTAAAAAATGAGTCAAACCATAACAATGAATAAAGTTCTTTTTCTAGATTATTTAATATGAACCACAAGATGATTACAAGCATCACAATGTAAATCGTCGACTTGATTGAGTGGTAGTAACATGCAAAGCTGCATCTAAGCGTCTTTGCATCAAATTTACAAGGCTTTTAGGTGTGTAGAAAAACAAAAAACTAACACATAAATACAGATAAAAGTAAAATCGAAAAACAATGGTTTTGTTGGATTATGTGGTAGTTGGACTAGCAATATACAACTAGAAATGTGTGAGCCTATTAGGGGCACACACGTTAAACACTTAGAGTGCGTTTGAATTTCACGTAAGCTTCTAAATGTAAACCTTTTGGACAAAAATGATCAAGACAAGATCCTATGGTTGTCCTTGTGAGGTAGCCGGCCTTAGTGAAGGTTCTAGAGAGAGTCTTGGTTCATTATACCTAGGTGATAAGGAGAAGGAAGAATTGTGATAAGGTTTAGAGGTGTTGTGATAAGACTTATTAGTCTTATCATAAGTTAGGGTTAAGAGGCTATAAATACTCCCTCTCTCCAGCTTATTCACACGTCTCACACATCACACACACTCTCTAAAGGCTGGCATTCTTTCTCCTTAACACAAAATAGTTGAAATCAAAACCCTAATCAAGGCACTTTGATTTTCGATTCACTCTCAAACCCCCTGTCCATTTTTGGTTAACCTTTTAAAGGGTTCTCCAAGTGTGGTTCAATCCCAGGTCTGGTCTAGGAGGTGTAAGACGTTGATTTACAGGTTCTCAAGACGTGAGAACAAGAAGAAACAAGCTAGGGTTTACTTGGGTGATTTTTAGTTAGGGTTTGTGAAATTCGGTACAACCGAAATTGGTGGAAACCCTAGTTTCCTACTTCTGATTTTCGGTACAGATTGATTTTGGTACTCAATTCAAGTGGTGTTGGTATACAAAGGTTGTTTGGGTATTACTTGATCATTGGCTAGCATTCTGGGCGTACTCGTTGGACGTGTTTGTGCGAGCACTCGTAGAGGTGGAAACTTATCCACTTTGTTTCATTAGCATTTGATTCATCAAGAGGTTAGGTTTCTTTTCCCCTTTTGTTTATTTATTGTGTGTTAATCATATGTACCAAACATGATTCATATCCGTTGCATACTCGTAGTGTTAATGGTTAACAGTTTATTTAAATCCCAACAGTGGTATCAGAGCCGACTCGTTTGGTGTTTTATGGGTTACACACATATTAAACACGTTAGGGCTGCATGAAATCTTGTTTATTTATTGTTTTATTGGAAAATTATGGCAACGACATGCAATCCTTGCCATAAATAATGAATAAACACCTAGAATCAATACTAATGTTACTTGATAATAGAAGAATAGATTAAAATTAAATGTTAATTAAGCTGTCATGTTATTCTATTCTTGATTTATCCCGGCCTTAAGACTCACGCAATCATGCTATATGATGGATGTGGCGATCTAGGTACTTTAGCAGAAAACCTAGTGAGAGTCTTATGGTTCTCTGATTGGGGAAGACTCTTTTGAGAACTCGAGGCATTATATGATTTACTGCTTTTAATATAAGAGTTTGTCTTCACTTATACTTCAATTTTATGTTTGTTTTAATTGCTTATATGTGATATGCCATGTGATGCTCAATATTTGCAAAATAGACTTTATGAAACTCTTAAAAAATAGACTTATACATATAGAGACATTTGGATTGAACATGTCTAATATTACACACATAAGCATACTCCTTGTGACCAGTTATGTAAGAAACGGGGATTTTTGGACAAATTTAGTACGGACATTAAACTATAAAATTTGATTTCTTGTATAATCTTAGTTTTTATGTGCGCAATATGGGGTTGAATTGATCTTTAATCTTATCCCGCCCCACTAC
>BQNB010137205.1:5307-17888 GCA_026074375.1 Tanacetum coccineum
CAAGGCCCAGTAATCGGTAATTACTCGCTATAAGGTCAGTGATCGAGGCAACTTGAGTCTTGAGCCGAACCAGCCAAAAAAGTCGGTTTGGTCAAAATTCGGTGTTAACTCGGTTAAAGTATTTAAAAAATTCGTGTTAATGTTTCTAGGATCCTATGAACATGTCATACATATGATGTTGCAAAATATATATATAAATTCCAATCCAAGTACTTCCCGCCTAGGCCGATCACTACCCGCCAAAGTACCACCTAGCGAGTTTTACAACCAAGCTTTGGGGTTGTTTGTTTTGGCTTATATAGAGGACTTATGGCTTATTTGGCTTTTGGGCTTATGTTTCATAAGCTCACTTTTTGTGGCTTATTTTGAAACTTTTCGGCTTATATAACTTCATTATGTCACAATGAACTTATATAAGCCACATAATGTGAGCTTACGAAACATAAGCCCAAAACCCAAATAAACCATATGGCCGCTATATAAGCCGAAACAAACACCCAAGTGTGTTTGTTTAAGCTTATTTGATGGCTTATTTGATTTCGGCTTATATTTCATAAGCCTAAAATTTCTAGCTTATTTTGAGATTTATGGGCTTATATAAGCTTATTATATGATATAATAAAGTTATATTAGCCGATTAGTTAAAAAATAAGCCAAAAAGACCGGACTTATGAAATATAAGCCGAAATCGAATTAGCTAATAAGCAAACAAATAAGCTCCTTTTTTACCCTCTTATCTGATCTAAACCAAAAACCCTTATAAAGTCGACTCGGTCGATATTTTAATAACAATGTATCCTCCATTCTTCCTTTTTGTGGGGTTTTTTTTAACATGATAAGCAACCGAAACATCCTCTTGGAACAATTAAAAAACTTTTATGATAAAAAATAGGGCATTGCTATAGTCTCCTACAAAATCTTGCTACTTATCCTCTTACACACACAATCATATAATATACATTTTTTCCACCTATAATATCTCAAAATCCAAACTATCTGTTCCGTCACTTGTCAGGATCCTGTGTGTAGGAGGATTTGTAGGAGGAATTAGCATTTTTTTTTAAAATATATAAAAGGGTTAACTAAGTATGCATTTCTTAATCCTAATCACCAAATACAAGAGATAATACTTAATATGGTTAATATAGTATCTAATAAAGTAAATTATACGAAAAAAAGATACATGTTATAAACGTGATATGATTTTGAGAAGCAAACTGGAGACGGAGAAAGGAATTGGCGGTTAGTTATTTTTTGTTTTCTTGTTTTGTTTTTAAGAAATGAATTTTCGGTCTATTTTTCAAAGAAGAAATATTTGAGGGGGTGATTGGTACTTTTATGAATTTTCAAAGAAGCAATTGATCGGTTGTACGTAAGACAGAAACAGATTGAATCGGACCGAAAACCCGAATATCAGATAAAGTGTGGACCGATGACCGGAACGAAATAGGTTTGGTCCAGTCCGATCGATCCGGTCCGTGATCCGTTATGCTTAGCCCTAGTTTTATGTTATAACTATCGTAGCTATCAACATGGCGAGAGAATAAAGGTTATTTTCAGTGGTGTGTTAGGGGATTCATTTGCGCCCTTTAAAAGTTATAGCTGAGAGGTATTTTTTTTAACGGCACTTTTAACTATGTCACTATATTTATGTCACATATGATCTCATATGTCATTAGTACTTGAACCCTTATTTGATTAAATCTCTCTTTGTCATGGAAAACTTGTCTATATTACTCTTTTAAATTTTCTTTAATTTTCAAAATTAATCACTATTAGAGTAAAGGGAACGGTTGGCTGGTAGCTTGGCGCCAAGCCTTGGCGCGAGAAAGGCCGACGGCGCACCACTCCGTGGCTCGCGCCAAACCTTCTCGCGCCGTGGCTAACAGCCCACGCGAAACTGATTCTTTTTTTTAAAACTATCCGTTGTATAGCCGTTGGGGGGAGCGGTTTTTCAAAAAAATACCCCCAAAACCCTAATTTTACCCCTTTAAAAATCCTATAAATACCCCCTTTTTATTTCATACTTCACACACACTTTCAATACATTTTATAACACACATTTCTCTATTTCTCCATTTTTTCACTCAAAAAAATGAATCCCAATCCCAACCAACCAAATTGGATTTCCGGTATGCTTAACGACCCAACCAACCAAATTCCGGGGTCGTCTTCGAATCCGGGCTCCTCCACTCAACCGTCATTCAACCAAATGCCTTACTATCCCAATTACCAACCCCAATTTGCTACCCAAGAAGAATTGTTGATGTTTCAACAATTTAAAATGCAACAAATGCACCAACAACAACCACAACAATCACCAAACCAATTCACCACTTCCCAACCACATTCCGAGCAACAATCGCACCACCTTGAAGTCGAAGATACCGAAGATGAAGAGGAGCCGCTTCCGACCCCGACGTCGAAGCCTAGCCGCGGCGGCCGTTTGAAGTCGAAGTAAAAAAAACAAAGAAAAAGAACCGCAAGTTGAGAAACAAAAAAGAATTCGTAATGCGTGGACTCAAGATGAGGAGTTGCTTTTGGCGGAATGTTTCATTCAAGTTTCCGAGGATCCAAAAACCGGGTGTGATCAAAAGCGAGATACTTTTTGGTACAAAATCCAAAATGTGTACAATAAGGAAGCGAAGAAAAAAGGCTTCACAAAGCGTACCAAGAACATGTTGACTGGTAAGTGGACTTTAATGAATGCCGCGGTTCTCAAATTTAATCCATTGGTGCAAGAAATCACGGTTCATAGTAGGGAGAATGATGATGATTGGATGTCGAGGGTGTACATGTTGTATGATACAATCGTGGGGGGTGAGTTTAAGCACCGGAATGCTTGGCTTTTTTTGAAAGGCAAGCACAAGTGGACAAACCCCGATTCGACTTTGCAAAGAAGAAGTCGTCTTATGGGCACCGACGAGGAACCGACAGAGCTTTGGAGATGATGAGTTACCTCGACCACACGGTTTGCAACGACTTGCTAAGTTAACGTCTCGGGTTCTAACCTCGGACCGCTAGCTCCGTTCAAACCAGGGTCGTGTATCCAAGGAATTAATGGCGCGAACAATACGAGTTTCAGACCAGCAAGCCAAAAAAATGACCGTGCTTACGAGAGAGAGAGTGAAGACCGAAGGCGGTTGATCCAATCTCAAAGGATTGCGGAGGACATGCTTGTGCTAAAAAATCGACACACGCGGGATGGATCGATCGACGCCCGACTATCATCAACGTTAAAAGGCAAAAGGTTTAACCGTGCGGCTTTCCACCACCTCCAAACTAGTCGATGCCGCCAAATTTATGCATTTTAATTTTATGTATTTTTTTTAATGTATTATTTTTTTTAATGTAATGTTTTTAATTTCAATGAATTTTATTTTTAGTTATATAAATAAGTGTATTTTAAATAAATATGAAAACAAAATTAAAAAAAAATTAAAAAAAATGTCATGGCACCAGAATTCTAATGCCAAACCAATGCCACTGAATTCTGGTGCCCAACTCCCTTTTGCTGACGTAGCACCACTTTTTGAGTTTGGCACCAAAAGTTTGGAACCACCACTCCCAGTGCTCTTACCCCATACATGTATACACAACTACCACATCTTTATTACCGCCAAAACCGAAACCCTCTCCACCACATCACTACGAACCTCATTACCACCTACCCAAACCGCCAATGAACTGTCGCCGTCGCTTGGTCGCCGGAAAAGTTGTTGCTACCGTCGGTGGGTCGCCGGAAAACACTTTTTAAACCCATAAACAAAACCATCTAACTAAACACTTTTTTCCAGGTAAATCATTATCATCTTCATCTTTGTTTGTGTGACGCAAAGGATGAAATATAAGCCCAAAAAAAAGTTGCAAAACCCACTTAACCACTCCAACCACCGCCATCGCCACCAATCGAAACCTCCAGATCCGACTGTGACCACCATGAAAACCCCAGATCTGACCACCATGACCATCTTCTTCAACCTCACATCAAAATGGCATAACACAAACCCCATAATAACCCAAACCCATTTCCAAACACACACACACGCATAACACATGTCTGTCTTTTTGCCACCACTACGCTGACCGCCACCACTAGGCTTTGCCGCCGGATCCCTCTGACTGGCCAAAACCGAAACCCTCTCCACCACCATCCCTCACCACATCGTCGGAAAACCAGTTGCCGCCGTTGATGTTTTTTACATAAATATAATGTTTTTAGTTTCCGTCTCACATATCTGGTTTTTATAAATTCGGTTTGGAGATTTTTTCTAATAAATATGAATCTTGTGTTGGAAATGATAATCTTGTGTTAGTTGGTTGTGCATATTATTTAATGTACATGTGGGGTAAAAAGTATTAAGAAAATTATTTTAAAATTGAAAAGGGTGAAAAAAAAAGAAAAAAAATTTGTGGGGTAAGGGGGGTATTTTCATCAGCTTTTTTTAGGAGGTGTCTCAATAACACGACCCATATTATATGGCAACTAGCTTTTGCTCATTCCTTTTAAAACATGTGTGCACAAATTTTTAGCTTTCATTTATCATGATATGTAATGAGGCAAGAAGTGTAAATTTTAAAATATTCATTACATATCCAGAGTAAATTTTAAAATCTCACAATTGTCCATTTCCCTTCGACTACGGGCAGAAGCTCAACATTTCCAGAAGGCAACGCCTCATTAGGAATAGATGTGTACACCTTCAGGGACACTTGCATTGGCTCGTTAAGGATGGGGACTGCAAGACCACGTGGTATGCATGTCTCTTCTAGCACAGTAGGCAAAGAAGAGATGTTGCTGGTCTCACCTGAACAAAACAAAATAAGTCATCAACATAATAGAAAGTGAATGAGCGAAGAACTTTTGACTTTTTAGGGTCAAAGCACATAAGTTAAATATACATTGCGCAATTTTTGACCCATTTGACCCACATTTTCATCATAGCTAGAGGTTTTTTTTTCCAGTCCTTTAACCCACACAAGTTGAATACTATCATGTAACCGTTGATTAGAATAGATAGCCAACAACTGATACCATACCTTTGTCCGTATTTGAGCTTGTTGCAGTTACCTTCATCTTCTTACGCTGGTTCATTTCAGCAATGGCTTCTTCATCCACAAAGAAATGGAAGTTAGAAATCAATTATCAATAAGTTGCTAATAAAGCAAGCATATACATATAACAACATTACAACAGGGTTGCTTATTTACTTTAGAATATGTTGATCGCTTTTTTTTCTTTTTTAATTTTTTATCGGCTTTCCTTAAATTTTCGGCTTCTTCAATTTCATGCCCCACAAAGAAATGGAAGTATAGAAATCATTTATATCAATAAGTGCTAATATGAAGCAACCATAATAATACAACATATAAACAACAGTTTACAACAAAACAGGACATATAGGTTGCTTTATTTACACTTTAGAGAATATGTTGAGAGTAAGAGGTTTTCATATTCATACTGAATACTAACTAAAACTTCATAAAAGTTTAAAACTTCTTTTTTCTTAGTACTAAAAATAGGAGGGGCGGTTTAGTAGTTTTTCACCCTGATCTCTAACACAGAACTCCCGCCCTAGATAATATACTTTATATCATCTACTTATCTGGATCGGGTTTAATTAAACCAAATAAAAATCAAAAAAAATATTAAAATCCCAATTACAAAAACAAAAATAATAAAAAAAATATTAAAATCAAATAATCCGGTTGCAAAAACTTTAATTCTCTTGATATTAATCGGTATAGTTTGAACCAGAAATAACCGCACAGTCGCACCCTCCCCAACCCATAGTTTTTTAATTCTACAAATTAATTATTAAATCAATATCAAAAAATTATAAAATATTTATTTATAAAAATAAAAAACAAAAATAAATGTTGAAACCCAAAAAAAATAAAGCCACCAAATCTCACAAAAAACCTATTCTACAAAATTTTAAATTGCACACTTATAAACAATCACTTCAACTCGAATAAAAAAAACTAATAAATAAAAACCAACACACCCTTGAACTTACCAATTATTACAATCCCTCGATCATCACTTCACCATTTTCACCACCCACACCACAACCGTAATTCACAACACCACAAAAACCCCTATCACTATACCCCCCAAACACCAAACTTCATAATTCAACACAAAGTAGATACACACCCAAAACTATAACATCAGTCCCCTACCAACTTGACCCCCTCCGGCCCCCCCTAAAGCGGTCACTCACACACGGCCCCCCCTCCGGCCTGGCCCGGCGGCTTACGTCTCCAGGCTCATGGAACACTAACATTTTTTTTCCCAATCCATCATAATACTCTACCAACCATCCCAAACATATATTTTATTCCAATCCATATAAATACAAAAAAGTCAAAAAACACAAAAATAACAAAAAAAAAATTAGATAAAAATAAAAAAACTCTCAAATATTGAAACAAAAAAAAATCAATAATAAATAACCCATGACAGCGATAAACAAAAAAACATAGTCTTGTTTACCCCCTCCCCCACCCCCCAGCACTTTCTCGCTCTATTATACTTATGCCCACTCCATTACAGATGTAGGCATCTATGGGCAATTAGTGACCATTCATGCCATACTACTTGTCCGGCTACATTGCCTCTTTCACCACTAGTCATCTGGCCCCCTCTCTCCTCCCCCAACCCCCCCCCACTTCTCTGTTGTGAAGCTCTTTTACCCCCCTTCTGGTACCGCCCCGCTCCCCTCTCCCACTTACCCCTCCTTTTGTTCGAGTAACGTGTTTTACCCCCTCTCCCCTTCCCACATACATCCACATGACCCCCAAACAACCCCCCCACCGCCCCGCATCTCCCCCATCCCACCCCCCCCTCCCCCCCCATCACATTTACACATACACCTTCAGCCTCCCACCTATTGCCCCCAAATACACCCCCACCACCCCACTATCCACCCTGTGCCCCCACCCCCATAACCCTCCACAAGTCCCCCTCCCCCCTATCCCCCAATCCAACCACTTCAAAAATCCCCGTCCTATCGCCCCCCATTTCCCCCCCCACCCCCCTCCACCCCCCCCCCACAAAAAAAAACCCTCCATAAAAAAAAATAAAACCTTAAAGAAAACCTCCCATCCGCCCCCATCCATACTTACTACTACCTCCTCGCACATTCAATGCTTCCCCATCCCCCGCCCCCATTTCCTTCCCCCTTCCCCGGAACCCCTCGTGCCCCCCCCCCGCCGCCCTCCCGTCTCCCCATCAATCTTCCGGCCCCCCCCCTCATTGCACAAACCCTATCTATATAAAAAGTGAACACCCCCTCGGTTCCCCTCCATTTGACCCACCCCCACCCACCTCCCCCCTTATTGCCCTCCCCACCCTCTCACCCCCCACCTCCCCCCCTTCCCGAAAATGTTTTCCCTCACCGCCCCCCCACTCCCCCCCCCCCCAAAATATTCACAAGCCCTTACCCCGCCTAAAAACACATCTAATGCTATGAAACCTAAACCAAACCAACCCCAACCCCACGTCCACCCCCATACCGACCCACAACTGTCTCCCACCCATCCCTCCCCTCTTCCCCTCCCCGCCCCGCCCCCCCCCTCCCGCCGGAAGCCCTCCCAAACGTGCCTCCAACCAAAAACCCCCGCCTCCCCGCCCCGTTCCCCAACCACCAGTACCAGTGAACCATTGCAAACCTTACCTACCCGTACATAAACTTCAAAAAAAATAAAAAGACAAAAAAAACGCGAAACAAAAAAAAACGACACAAAAGATAACCATAAAAAATAAAAACAAAATATAAGAAAAAAAAAAAAAAAAAACCAAAAAAATACCAAAAAAAAGATTTAAAATAAAAAAACCCTAAAAAAAAAAAAACCGACAAAATAAAAAAACCCCCCACAGACACATACACCCACAAACCCAGCCCCACATACCTCCCCCCCCCCCACCCCCATGTCCCATCACCCACCCCCCCCCCCCACACACAGCCTCCCCCCACCCCCACCCCCCACACACCCACCCCCTCCCATCCACCTCCTCTACCCATTACCAGTCCACCCCACACCCCCCACCAGAACCCCCACCCCTAACCCCACTTTACATCTCCATCCTCCCCCCCCGCCCCTCACCCCCCCCTGCTACCCCCAACACCCCACCGCGACGCCACCCAGCCCCCCTTACCCACATACATCCCCACCAGCCCCCCTAACTCCCGCCAGAAAGCAACCTCCAAAATACAGCCGTACCCCTTCGTTTCTTTAATGCCTAACATCAGATCCGTCCGCCAACGCTCTTTATATTTAGATTTTATAGCCCCCCCCTTGTTAGGGACCGCCCCCCCCAACTACTCCTAAATCAAGGTACTATAGATAGCCTACCGAAACCCTACCAACCCATTGAGCACAAATCATCATAACACCCAGACTACACCCTCCCCCAGCCCTCACAAGAAAAATAACATCTCGAATCGTACTTAAAAGTTTGATTTCACGCTGAGCCCATCGCACACTACGTCACATTTTTCCCTTACAGTCCGACCGTCGTCCCCCACACCCTCGGCATCCCAAACACCCACCCATAATTATAAAATTTTAATAATTTAATATATTACATTTAAATTTTATTTTAACTATATTATTTTTTTTTATTAATACATTTATTATATTAGTTTAACGTTTAATTTCGAATACAACATTCTATTGTGCCTTCCACTTAAAACATGACTACCAAACAACTTTTTTTTTCAATTACATAAATCCCCCCTGATTAAGCCCGAGTACCTTGGTATCAATCACAAACCCCATAACATGACCCCTATTTTTTGGGTCGGGTTGCGGATTTATGTTTTTTAAGAAGACAAATAACCTCACTCAATACACACCCCGAACCCGCTAAACCCAATAACCACCGTAAAAACCATACCCCTAAAACCCACCCTCACCCCACCCCCGGTATAACCAACCCCGTTAGACCTACATAAAAACCTTACCCCCCCACCCACCAGTATTCTAAAAACCCCCCCAACCCGATTTGCCCCCGAAAAATACCGCCGGTAACCCTATATTAAATATAATATAACGCCCAGTACCACCCCAAAAAAAAAACCCCCCCCCCCGTAATACCTCAAAAAAAAAAAAATCCACCCTCCCCGGTACCACAACCGTAGACCAAGGTAAACCCCACCCCAAATCATTAACCAACAACAACCAAACCAACTCCCCCCCTATAATTACCCCAACCCAACCTTATAACCTGTAAAAAAATACCCCCCGGTATAAAAACCATTACCAAGCCCCTAAAACACTTTACTACATACTAAAAATATCCACTTATACTAACGTAACTTTTTATGTTATGAATCAATTAAACATGATTATATTACAATTGCCTGCAACTTTCTTAAAGCTAGAAACTTAAACAACAATTCATGAGCAACTGTCTATAAACTAATAAAAGCAAAGATAGGGATTCATATCAAAAAAAATGGTGGAAAAAACTGCAATCTCACTCTCTTCTCCAGCAAGCCATCCGTATACTGAGCAAGCAATCGACGAATTATACAACAAAATATGGAAAGCCTCGGCCTCAGGCGACTCCCATTACAGGTTAACTCGGTCGGACGATAAACCATACCCAACGTCTCGAGCCGTCCGCGTTAGTGTCGACCCCCCCCCAAATAAATAAAACAAAAATAATAAAAACCCGCCCCCCCCCAAAAAAAATTAAAAAAAAAAATAGTAAATAAAAAGTTAATAAAAATAAAAAAAAAAGAAATATATATATCTTATTCTTATTAAATTATTGTTGCCAAAATAACCATTTATTGTATTTTTTTTTATTATCTTATAAAATTGAAGAATTATAATAATATTTTTTTATATTTATATGGCTTTCCAACTTTTATTGTTTATAAATAAATTAATTTTTGTTGCCATATCAAATTTCTTTGTCGCATTCCCTCTTTTCATTTTTTTCATCTCATTCATTTCCGAGATTCTCTTTTCTTTTTTTATTTTAATTAATTGTTTCTATTATATTTTTTTTTTTTTTTTTTTATTGAACCTTTTTCATTATTTTTTATTTTTTATTTTATTTTCTTTTTTCTTTTTTTTTTTTTTTTATTGTTTTTTTTATTTTTGCCCTTCAAACACGCTCAAAATGTTCAACCACAATACGAGACCTATCACAGAAAGACTTTTAGGAACTAATGATCTTGGCTACCTTCTATCTCAACTTTTCCCACAGCCCACCCTGCTTTGATCTTTCACCATTGTCCCTGGCTAGTCTTGCAGATCTTGGCCCCTGTCTTAGAGTCTTTGGCAGCCCTACTTTTCTAAAACCCCTCTTACCGTTTTTTTTACTTTCACTTTACAAATTTACTGATCTTTCTTGGTTGTCTTGCATTTTGGCTCCTTTCATTTGCTAATCATCCTCAAAGTTAGATACGAGTATACGAAAAGTATATCCCGCACCCCGGCCGAGTTCCGGGGCGTTCCTCTCGCCGCCCTAGTCCCGGTCTTTCATTAATTACACAACTGTTCTTTTAGAGAGGACTAAGCAAGTACACTATACACGAAAGGTTAAAGAATTTATCAATTTTTAATAATAATATTTTTAAACACAAAATCACTTTCTATATTAATACATGTTACATATGTGCAGGTAATTATTCAAAAAAATAAGTTTAAGAAAAACTTACTCATTGTTTTTATTTTGAACTCATTTTTTTTTTACAAATAATTTTTGGTACATTTTTGTATTTTACATAACAAATTTAACAACTTTTTTTTTTTAAACTTTTAAATAATTAATAACAAATTACAACTTTAACCTATACAATAATCAGTAAAAATCATTAACACGAATACCAATATCATTACCACACAAGAACTCATATACACCTTGACTTTTTATTCTTAAAACCTCACATTCTAGACCATTATATTTATCCTTTTTTCCCATTTTTATATAATATTATCTCTTTATTACGGATATATAGGGGTTAAATCTCTAAGAATTACTATCTATTTGGTATTTTTTTTTTTAAATTCCATTGTCAACTTATTTATTCAATATTTGTCCTATCATTTATTGATCTTATTATCACAATTTATATCGTGAATGGAATATTTTTTGATGGGGTGCAACATTTATTATTGAATGTCAAATAACTCAAAACCAATACTATCAATTATTATTACATTAAAATTATAGTTCAACATAAAAAATTTTTTGTTATGAGGAGGAATTATGTGTGTTACAGGTTTTGGTTTGTATAAAACACAAGACACACATTTTCTTAATAGACATTTTCCAGTGAGTTTTTTTCTTGAAGTAAACTCAAACTTGTTCTTATTTGTTTGTGTTGTGAAATGTGGGTAGGTTAGGGCTTTTAAGGAGATGAAATGAATGCGTTGTTACCCATGTAATAGTACTATCATAACATTGATATGTTGTCTAGAACCCTAACACGCTTTATAGTACAACAGTATCACATATGATATGTTTCAATAGGGCTAGCTGTAGTATTGATACAATAATAAGGGCTGTAATCAAGCCGAGCCGAGCTCGAGCTTGACAAGGCTTGAGCTCGGCTCGATAATCACAAGTTGGGCTTGAACTTGGCTCGATAGGTCGACAAGCCTTAATCATCAAAGCTTGAGCTCGGCTCGAATATATTTAAATAAGGGTCGAGCTCGGCTCAAAAAGCTTGAATTTATTCATAAATGTTTTATTCGATAACAAAACTTATCAATAAGTCCAAGAAAATACGTGATGGACTCAAGATTAAAAAAAATAAAAAAAAATTGAGCATTAGGGTTTAAATATCATTCTAAGATAAATATTTAACTATTATACCAATATTCACATTAGCTTTTACGTTGTTTATATAAATATGTATAAAAAATATGTATGTATATGAAAGCTTGAAAATCTTGATAAAAGATCGAGCTCGAGCTATTAAAAGCTCGAGCTCGGCTCGTTATGTGTTTCGAGCTTGTTTACTAGGCTCGGCTCGGGCTTGAGCTCGATAAAAGCTCGGCTTGATCGAGTCAAGCTCAAGCTCAAGCTCGGCTCGGCTCGATCAAGTCAAGCTCAAGCTTAAGCTCAAGCTCAAGTAATAAGTTATGATTAGGATAATAGTTAGTAAAGTAAAAAGTAAAAAAATAATGATCGGATTAATGATTAGTGATGATTGGTTGTGTGGGATGGTGTGGAAATGCTAGATTGATGGTGTGGGAATGCTAGATTGATGGTGTGGTCATGTCCAATCTCTTATTTAATGCTAGATTGATGCTAGATTGATGGTGTGGAAATGCTAGATTGATGGTGTGGTCATGTCCAATCTCTTATTTAATGCTAGATTGATGCTAGATTGATGGTGTGGAAATGCTAGATTGATGGTGTGGTCATGTCCAATCTCTTACTTAATGTGTGATGTACTATATCCTCTTTTTCATTTATAATTTTAGTTTTGTTATGAATATTTCTATGTGTTAGTAATACCTTCTTTACTTTATCTGTTTGCAGTAAAACACAGTATTTTTAGTTTTTGTTTCGTATTTTTGATAGTTTAATACTTTTAACTAATCAAACT
>BQNB010137206.1:0-10996 GCA_026074375.1 Tanacetum coccineum
TAAAATACTTCTTTCTGCTGAAGTAACTGTTATCGAAATTGTTGACATTATTCTATACACCATATAAGTATTACGAAAAGAGTATATAAATCGATGTAGCATTTCTTACATGTATAATTTCTTTAAAAATTCTTAGTTTTAAAAATAAATCTATATTGTTAATACCTAAACAGTTGTTATAATATGGCTTAAAGAGCTTTTAAGATCCAAACAACTACATTTTTTGCTTGTTATTATCTTGGGATATTAAAATTTTAATGCTAAATAGTAGATTAAAGATACCCTCATACAATATAAATTGGTCAAATTTACTTTCTATAGATGAAATAGCTTACTCTGCATTGTATAAGAAATAATCTGTTTTAAAAGTCTCTTAGTCGGTTTTTATAGTTTCATTGTCAACATCTTTCTACAAATAGCTCGTTTTCCTTTCAAATTTTCATTCCATGTTTGTTTTTCTTTAGCAATTTCTTTAGCGGAAACTAAAGCATTTTGAAAAGCAACTTCTGATTGAAGAATGATACATCGGTAGATGAAATAAAATTACAAAATGAAAGTATGTTTGTGGGTGTGAAAAATCAAATGTCCATTGATCAATGTAAATGGTAAATGGTTGTTATCACACGAATCAATTTAACCTTTGCTTATTTTCATGCAAAAATGTGTCATGTATATACTTAATATATTTAGACTTAAATTTCTACAACTTGTAGGCTTAAAAAAAATAAAAAGTAGAAATAAAAAGCCTAAAACTTTGATCATTTAACATTTACCGGCTAATTGAGGCCTTGAATAATCAGATCTCTATAGATGGCGGCAAAAAAACATGTGACTGGCGTTATAGATATAAAATGTCTTACGAAATATGGAGCCTTAAAAAAATTGAGGGCCTAAAGCCCTAGCTTTACTTGCCTTACCCTTGAGCCACCACTGCTTGGGTTCATCCCACTTATCTTCAAGCAATTATCTCTATATCATCTGAAGAAGTTTCAAGTAATGATTCGGATATTGTTTGAGATATTTCTACTAAGTATTATTGCTAGACACACGTACTACTACTATGGCTATGTAATACTTCCTTGATTTCTATCACGATTATTCTAGTACGTGTATAACTTGTCTTAGTCATTATTTATGCTTGCTATATGACATTTTATAACCCTTTATGTCATTTATATGCTTCTACTTGGCCCTATTGCATGCTTTCTCTTCTTTTTAGTTAGATTATGTGATTCTTGAAAAGACGAAAATGCCACAATCACCCTTCCAATCCTCTTAGGTTATTATGGAAAAACAATTGACATTTGAAAATTTTCGTAACTTTCCAGAAAACGGCCCCCTAAAATACACGGCGGCCCCCAAATATATATGGGACCGCCACATATTTACGGGACTGCCAACAGAGGAAGTTACTAAATTCTTTCTGTCTCCTCCTTTTCAGCATACCTATCCCTATCTACTCCAGCCACTGCTATACCTTTCCCAAATAAACCAAACATCTTTTAGATGTTTCCTCTCCAACCACCATGCTTTGCATAAACTTCACCTATTTAACAACATCATCTTATTCATCCTCCTTACTCATATTCAAATTTTCTCTTCTAAATCTTCAAAAAAAATCCTCATGTCTTCCTCTAGCAAATCCCCTCGTGACTACTCACGAAAATACCAAAGGGATATTCTCGAAGCTTGGAGATAAAGTCATGGTATTCCTCCTTCACCACCTTATCCTTCACTAAATACGACTACTCCTACCTCTCCCATCTCCAATAACTCTCTCTCATCCTCTTCACCTCCATAAAACTCAACTCAAAACCTAAATGAAATTCATCACTTATCAAATTTGCTTGACATTAACCTCCAACAAGCAATTAAAGCCACAAATCCTTCACCTCCTACCTCACCATATATCCCTTCACCTTCTTTAGATCAAGTAAACTTTCATTCGGAATTTTGTCATTGTTGCTTGGAAACCCAAAATCTATTTGATACATTGAAATATGACCTTAATCGTATCAAATCTCTCATCATTGGTCCTTCCACTCAATTTCCATCCTCAATAACAACCTCCTCACCATAATTGAGCACTATCGAAAGCTCAATTTCCCCTAATAATAAACAACCCATCTTTTGATTATGGCATCTTCTACATCTCAAGAATCCACTAGTGTAGCTCTATGCCTTAATATGTCTTTATTTTATGATTATCTACTTTATCTTGTAATGATTCATACAATTATAGTATGAATTTGTCTTATCTCGTATTTAGCTTCAATTGAAATCAATGTTTCTTGTATGAGCTTATTAAATAATGAATGAAGCCACTGTATGATTTAACTTGCATGAATGGCTATGAGTGATACTAGTTAAGAATATATAGTCTTGCACTTGTACCTCTAACTTTGTTTTGTAGCAAACAATTTTTGTAAGATCGAACCCTTGGTGCCCCAAACGAGGGGGAACATATATCAAGGAGGAGTCTTGATATCGTCTACTTCTTTTCTCTCCAACAACAATTCGACGAACAATTCTTGTTTTGAATTCAAAAAAGAGGAGAAATGACATAAAACTCATTAAAAATTTGAAACTTTAATTTATACAAAATAGTTTATATTTTTGTTATCATCAAAAAGAGGAATTTTTAAAACAAATACATCTAAAAACGTTATTTATATTTTTCGACCTCTCAATGTTTTGATAATAACAAAATGTATTAACGTTTACAATAAAAATAAATTTTTACAAATTATTAATCGTATAATTCCATTTATAAGATTATAAGGATTAATCACTTAAGGTATGAACAAACAAATCATTAAGCATGATTAGTGATCAAGAAAATATTTTTCTTAACCATTACATTTTCACAAAAGTATTTTTACAAAATAAAAATACATAAATATTTTTTTAAATAAAAGAAAATTTTTTATTTAAATAATAAATTTTTAATCTGGTTTCCCCCCAAAATGAAAGCTTCCATACCTGATACAACCATCCTCACAAAAAGACAAAAACAGAAGCGTAGTCTACTGGGCGGCCCCTTTATAGGCCTCGCGGCCCCCAGATATATCTGGGACCGCCAGAACCTCCCACAGTGACCGTTGAGTTTTCCTGCCTATAAATACTGCTCCATTCCCAGCAGAAAATCATACCTCTTAGCACGAAATTTTCAGATAACTTTCTCTCTCTAAAAATCTTCTTTCTCTCTCTAAATCTCTTGATCACTAACATTCTTAGATCTTGTTTCAATTGATCTAATATCCTCTTCTCATCTCTCCTTCACATTCAAGTGCAAGAGAAGAAAATTCATATTCTCCAAGAAATGAATTGTTATTTAGTGTTCTCTCCTCTCTTCTTCTAAGTATCAAATCTCTATTGTAATTATCTTGTATAATTGTGTGATTCAGATTGTGTGTAAATCTGATAGTGTAGATCTTATGATTGTATAGTATTTGTGAAGTGATAGATTGGTTCTAGCTAAGATTAGGACTCGACATTTAGCTTAGTGTCGGAAAATAACGTAAGTGACGTGTAAACTATTTTCTCCGCCTGAAGAGAGCTTGTTGACATAGTGAAATCTTGAGTAGGATACCCGGGGAGTGGAGTAGGGCGAATAAGAGCTTCGTAGCCAAACCATTATAAATTTTGGTGTCTCTGCTTGATTTGTCTCTCGTCGTCTCTATAAATGCTGTGAGTGTATTTACCATTAGATAGATTATTTACTTTGTGATTTCATATTGTTGATTGGTTGAACATACTACTCGAATCTAAGTATTTTTAAAACAAACTTTTAAAACGCAAAACAAACCTGTAAACTATTCACCCACCCACCACCCCCCCCCCTTCAAGTTTCCACAAACTCTTAATTTTTAGAACCTTGAGGATTATCAAATTGTGGTTTTGCATGCATAATATGGTGTGTCCGGACAAATAACGAACCTCAAAGTTATATGGTTCCTCGTTATTTGATGACCTTCTTGTCGATATATCTCCGGAAGCTCCATTTGTAGTAAATGGAAAAACATACAACAAAGGTTACTATTTAGCCGACCGTATTTTTATCCAACAGAGGTCTATACGTTTGTCGAAAAAAAAAAAAACGTATTCTATTTAAGGGAATTAAAAACAATATGTTTAAAAAGAGTTTAAGAATTCACCGAAAAGATATTGAACGAGCTTTCGAAGTCCTACAAGATCGTTGGGGAATTATACAACAACCCGGGCGGGCTTACCAAATTAACACACTACGAAAAATCATGTATTGTTGTATAGTATTACATAACATGATATTGAAAGATCAAAAATTCATAGTTACTAATTTTAGAGATATCTACGTTACTCCACAGCCGAACATTCAACGTACTTGGATCGAATGATGTGAGTGACATATTAGAAAAACTAAAGAACTTCGAGATAGAAGAGTGCACATCGAACTTCGAGAATAATGAATAAAATAATAATAATAATAATAATAACTTTGTGCGTGGATACCTGGTAGAAAAATGTTTCACGGTCAGGGATTAGGCTAAAAAATTAATATATGTCCCTTGGTGGAGGACGTGACGAACCCCTACGTCTTAGCGGATATGTTACTTTATTCGTGGGACGAAAGGCTTGATGCGTGTGTGGATCTGATAGGGTCCTTACCTTTGACGTAGACTGGGATGGTTGATTTTGTGCCTGGTCGTGTGGTAATTGATGCAGCACGTCATGTGGTAAATGTATACTTGAGAATGAATGCAAGAATATAAACAATAAGAAATATGAAATGAAATAAGTAAGAGTAAGGAAAGATAGAACCATGACACGAATATTTATAGTGGTTCGACTACGAGAACACCTTTCTCACCATACTCCACTTTCCGAGTACCCAACTCGAGAGTTCGTAAACATTATGTTCACAAGCTCCTTATCCGGCGGAGAAGCCTCACAACATCGTTTACTCTTTATCTGGTACGAAGCTAAATACCGAATTCCTAGATCAAGTGAGCAACAACCGAACAGCGCTTACAACTTTATTTGTACAAAGCTAAATACCGGGTTCTAATTAGTGTCATGAAGCTCGAGAGTCTTGTATGCAAAGTAGTGATCTTGTCTTCTACAAAGACCTTAGAGATTCAACAAAAAAAGATGTAAACTATGAAATAATTATAGAACTAATATTAGAATGATGTTAGATAAATGTAAGTATTAATGTACAAGAATGGGTGAGGAAACCATGAGAATTGGCTTGCAATTTATAGGCAAAATTCTTTTTTTTAGAACGTCGGGGTGGGTACGGATATAGTTAGTGTAGTTAGTGGGAGCCTACTCCCATTCGTCTACAGGATGATACCACCATGGGGAGACTCGAACTTGAGACCTCTCGCATGGGGAAAAGCCCTCCTAACCAACTATGCTAGACAGATTCTTATCCCGTAGTTTTCGCGGATCCCTTTGAAAGGGATCCACCGGGCTGTTTTGACAACCCGGATTTGAAAATATTTTGTGATATCAAATCTCCCAAAATCCAATGTGATCTTTCATGATATGGCCTAGATATGGAAAGATCATGATATGACAATACACAAAAGTCAACTATCTAAATGATGTCATGCATGAAGTAAAAATAATTTTGTAAGAAAATTTTACCTTAAGTAATTTTGTGTATATGCTAAAAATAGATGTGTAAGTAACTTGTGTTACTTGTATGAACCATTTTCTAAAAATGACGTAGACACTTGTAAAATGAATTGGGTAGTTACCTTTGTGTAAGTAACATGCTAAGAATGTTTTTGACACAATTGTGTGTAAATGAAATATGTTATGAAATGGTTAAAATGTATGTAGGAATATGTATGATGAGTTAGAAAACTATAGGCCTAAAACATATGTATTTTGCTTTCTACTTAAAATGATTTTATGTTTGTTATCGACAAAACATAGAAAGATCGTAAAATATAAATAAGCGTTTTTACTGCTTATTTGTATTAATACTTTCCATTATTTTTTTTGTTTAGAATCTATAACTATCTCTTTATCAAACATTATCTTATATAGGTGGGGATATGAGGGTAACATGTGAGGGTTGTTAAGACGTGTCATGCATCCAGTGGGAAAATATATCTTCCATTAAATACTTCCATTCTTGGAAAAATAACAACCATATTATAAGGAACAATGTTGATAACTGTTCTCACATTTATATCAACTCTCTGTACTTGTTTGACTTTATTGTAGTTGCTTTTAGAAAGTTCCCACACATATTTTATGTTTGTTTCAGAGATAGAGTATTCAAAGTCAGGGAGACTTTGTTAGATCTCTGTGCCTCTGATGTTGTTTGTAGCTCAGGCACTTTACTCACTGATGTCGCATTAGTGAGCCAGATTGTTTCTTTAGTTGGTCTTCGACGTCTATGAAGCTTGTTGCTGATCGAGCTTTATATAACACTCACTGATTCTTTAATGAGTATCAAACTCAATGATTCTTCGTTGAATAACACTCACTGATTTTCATCAGTGAGTAACTCAGACTGTTTTATGTTTAAATATTATTAAAGACAACTGAGTTAAATTTTGGCCTAACAATCCCAAAATAAAAAAATGAAGAGTAAAGTGCAAAATACATCTATGTGTTTTACGAAATGACCTTCTCACGTCACTCGTCAATACTTCGCGCTGATATCATTCATCTGTTAGTAAAATGAGGCATCATACATCTCTGAGGACGAATGATGCAATTTTTTTTCCCGTTAAGTACTAACGCGGGTCTAACAAGAAGGGTATTCTTGTCTATTTGCTTCCACATGATGTATAGTGAACATTTGCCTTTTTTAAAAAATAATTTTTTGGAAAATAATTTCTAATTTTTTTTAAAAAAATTATTTCTTTTAATTTATCTAATTTTTTTCGTACGTTATTTTTCCGTTTGGGCTGAAGTATGGCCTCATTTTTTATTTGGTAAAAAAAATTAATTTCCGGCGGAAAAAAAAAGTTATTTTACTTGGGAAAAAAAATTCTTGCTTTTTTACTTGGTAAAGTTATTTTTTTGTTTTTCGTGTAGTCAACGTTATTTTTTTCACCCCCCGTTAAAAAATGTACCAAAACGTATAAACATGTATAAAAGCGTAAGAAAACGGATAAATATGGTTGAAAACTTTTTTTTACTTTTTTATACAAATGAAAAATAACGTCTTTTACTTGGTAAAATAAAGTACGAAAACGCTCGGAACCAAGAAACGCGCGGACAAAGGATACCGCCAGCTGGACGCGGTACATATAACCGTCGTTCACATCTATCGTACGGAGCACTCATCCACTGCTAACCAACGATGTCTGGATCCCAAGTCACAAATCACGTGAACCGCCCAAAAAGGAAACGACAGATACGCTAAAGAAGAGTGCATATCAAGTTCCCCCTAAATGGCATAGAATCGGTTACCCGTGACGGTACGGCCAGAAGGTACAACCGCAAGTCAAATATTAATAACACGAAGGCTCGAGTAACGAGGCATAACAAGACAACGACAACACAGGCAGGCTATTACCCAACAGATAATAGCAAGCCCCTTCATACGTCATCTCCGGACGACGACAAGAGGAAGCTCACTATAAATACCAAACCCTTTGGTATTTCAGGACAGGTTCTTTCTCATAACATATACTGCTACCCTCTCTCGACCTCAATCTCACCTCTTCTTAACGAGTACTAATTCTCACGCCCGAGGTCGATCGTGGGAGCCCTTCCCACGGTGAGACTAATGGTCTTCTTATCTTAGCAGATTACAAGCCCAAGATATCATCCAATCATCCCTAAACTCGTACCTCTAAGCAGCGGCATATCCCCGCTCTTAGTGCTAAGTGATACCGTCTCATTCTTGTATCATCAGTAGATTTCCTCATAATCATGTTTATTCACAATAATTATTATTTAGCCACTAATCACATATTATCAGGTCTATTACCATATATATCAATTACGGTGTAAAACGATGTCGTTTTACACCGGCTCAAAAGGAGAGCCCAAAACAGAAAGCACCGGCCCAAAATGAAAACAGAAAGCACCAGCACCAAATTGAATAAAGAAAAAAATTACAAAATGAACCCTCAAACTATGCAAAAAGTTAAAAAAAAACTACCTTAAACTTCTAGCTATTTATGACTTTCTTATATAACAAACTTGATTTATCAAATATGTAACGTATATCTATCGATTCATTCGTAAAAAATATATCGCTTAAAAGATCTTCGAATTGCGAATAAAAGGAGCCAAATATTGCAATGCTTCTAACATACGTATGATTTTATAAAAAATGTTAGAAGCTTTATATATACTTTTGAAAAGGAAAAAAAACTTTCAAAACACACCCTTAAACTATCTAATAACTTTAAAATAAACCACAAGGTCAAAGACGTACAATTATATAAAAATTTGAATTATATAAATAACCTTATATTTTTTGCTATTTACGATTTTTTATATAACAAACTTTCGTTGTCAATTATTTAACAAATATCCAGCAACTTATTTGATAAGAAATATACCGATGAGTAGACATCTTGATTACGAACAAAATTAGCACAATATTGATATGCTTTTGAGATACGTATGATTTTATAAAAAAATTGGAACCTTAATATATAATTACCCTATAGTTTACTTCTTACAATAATTACCCTATACTTCTTGTCATTTACGGCTTTTTTATACAACAAACTTTGTTTATTAAATATCTAAACTTTTTTTGTCAAATATCTAACAAATATCCAGCAATTTCTTTGATAAGAAATATACCGATGAGAAGACCTCTGGATTATGAACAAAACGAGCCCAACATTTATATGCTTTTAAGATACATACGATTTTATAAAATTGGTGAAGTTTAAGGTATGTTTTTTTGGGAAAAAAAAGCTTCGAAACACACATTTACATATCTAATAACTTTCAAAACTACCCTAAAGTTTCTTTGAAGGAATCGCTATATAATTTTTTACACCTTTACGTAGCCACTCAAACTAAAAAAAAAATTTGTATAACGTTAAAAGGAAAATTTTAAGTTAAACTTTCGACGAACTAAAATCACCTTCATAAATCTGTCAGAAAATGTTTCCGACAAACGACAAATACAGAACTAAGTCAAAAACAGCTCCGCCGCAACGCGCGGGCACTAAACATCTCGTTTTAATAAGTTTCTAACGGATAGAACTAGTTGGGCTACCTGGAAGCCTGGAACTAGTAAAGCAAAAAAATTGCCCATTTCAAACCAGTTGCATATTACGCACTAATCAGTCAGGCCCAACCTCACATGATTACAAGCCTGAGCATATGCAAAAGTGAAAAGTAGACTTTTGTACCATGAATAAAAACGAGTCGGAATTTAACCCGCGCGTTGCGGCGGGGGCTAATTTGTTAATCCGGCGTGTTGGTTAAAGTCGGGTAACTTGTAACAAACAATGTATAATATCTCAGCTTGTATCGATTGTAATACTTTAACATTCTCCTTTTATTATTTACAGGTGCACTGTATAAATAGTATACTATTAATTTTTTAAACTGTACACTGAATACATGTCCGCCTCCTTCGTCCAGGTTATGGAACCGACACAAAAACCAACGATTGGTCAGCGCCTACCCGCTAACCAGTCAAAAGCTGATGTGTAGTGCTATTTTATAGTAATATTCGAACAGGTAATGCTACTGCTACTTGTTTTTACAGATACAAAAGTGGAGGAACAACAAAGTTTGTATAGATGAACTATAAAAAAATTATTAAGCTGTTCTATCAATATCAAATTTATTTTTATGTGTTGTTCTACTAGTAAAACGTGTCACTCTTTTTAACGCGACAACACATCAAAACTTGAATATTAAAATACTTTATGAAAATTTGTCGCTTTTAATGATACTTTTATATTATTAGCACTTAGAAATATGATGGATCTTTGAACTCACTAGCGCTTTTATAATTATATTTTACAAATAATTAACTTCCTCAAAGTCTAGCATCATCGCGTAATCATTTAACTTCTGCAAGTCTAGCATCATCTCGCACGTGAGAGACATGAGATTTAGGGTAAAACAGTGATGCCATTCCATAGATTTACCATACAATATATAATAGATACAAGACTATTTTAGAAATGGCCTTGAGCCCAAGAAACTAATCTACATAAACAATATGGGCTAACAACACGTAAGTCGTAAGTAGATTTTTTAAATTACCAAACCATGCATAGTTGATTAATATTGAAGAATTTATCGTTGAACTTTAAGTTTAACGAACAATAATAACATTACCACGTTGTATCATCTATTGCTCTCATTATTTCTTATTTACGTAGCACTATCATATATAGTAGTTTTTACTGAAACCAACTTGTGTTAGTGAGTTGATGTCAACGATGTGTACAATAGAAAATTGTCAAAATACAGTAAGATTGAATTCAACGACCTTTACGCTAGCCAAAATTATTATATTAATGATTTATACGAATTTAACTATATGCATTGTCAACACTTTATAATGATATCTTAATAAAGAACTTTATTATATATATAATATGAGCAATGCTAGATTCACAAAATTCTTACAAAAATATATTCACAAAATGATTTGTCAATTAAGCATGGAGGGTAAAAAGGTAAAATGAAAGATTATGAAGCAATGTGATTGGACCAAAGCCATTGCCAAGTCATTATGTGGATTATTTTTTGTAAACTCTTTGTGAGTGTAGCATTTCTCATATAATATAAAGCCAATAAATCTGAAATTATAACATGTGTAGATTAATTAGTCAAATCAAGGCCTAATTTGACAGACAATGTAGTGCTGTACTTAACCTTAAAAAAATAATTTTAAGGGTTAGTATAAAAGGTGATTGAAATAACATGCAGATCCAAAAATTGCTTAGTCAACATTGAAATAATTAACGTTTTACATTGATCATGAGACTAATATGAAGAGTGTTTGTGCCACGGCTGTCATGTACTCATGTTTACTTTGGGCCAAGTCGGTGAC
>BQNB010137207.1:0-14041 GCA_026074375.1 Tanacetum coccineum
CATGCAATTCAATCCAATCATATCAACCAACAAATCATATACTAGGTAGGCATACCCATCCGATCCCTCATAACCAACACTGAGTAAGCGTACTCATCTGATCCCTCAGACACCAAGCAGACGACCTAAATCGCTCTTGGATCATACCAAATCCTTTTCCCTCTAGCATAGGCCATGGATACCCGCAAGTAACCCTCCTGGCTAGGCCATAGTACCTTCCACTAAACAGGCCATGGATACCCGTAAGTAACCTTCCTGACTTAGTCCACACATCAATATCACATCACATAACATGTAGCACATAACACATATCAGTCACATAATAGTCCATGTATTTAAACTAACACATAATCATAGAAATTTAAAACTCATTTCAACACTTGCATCATTTCCATCCCAAGTTTAAAAACAATGTAAAAAATGGGACTATGTAACTCACCTAAGTTCATTTATGAGTTTACTAACTACCTTGTGATTCCCAACCACTCATTATATGTGCAATTATCCCAAATAAAATCCAACTTTAAAACTGTCCCAATTCGGATCTGATTGCACACTAAAATGTATGGCCTTAATTACCATACTTAGACACATAATCAGAAGCTATCCTTCTAGAGTTTCTTTACATACATATAGAACCTAATCACTGTAAGTTAGGGTTTTACCCTCCCAAACATGACCTAATTCTGACCCGTATTTATTGTTTTGACAACTTTTCTTGTAACCAATATTTAACCAACTTCCAGAACTCCAAATCATTCGAGGCTAGACTTTTTGAAAAATAGACTCTTTGAACTACAATTTAGGCTCTTGAATCATATCAAAACACGTTTCTAAGATCTAGATATCATCAGTTGAACACAAACTTAAATTCTGCTCAACTCTAAATCATGTTCTAACGCAAAACCTAACATGCAACATGCATGATCATAACCCTAAACTAACCCTAATCATTATACCATCATTAAAGTTCATATATAATCTGTATTTTATGTAAACTTTAGATCCATCACATTATTTGTTACATGATTTGAAAGATTAAACAAAAACTTAATTAAGATCATACCTAAACTTTCACTTGATTATACTTGAATCACACCTTGAATCTTGATAAAAAAATAATTTTTTTTCTTCTTCTTGAGGGTTTCAGACAAACAACAAAAGAGAGGAGGGAAAATTGTTTTAGAGATTTATTGATCTTATATTTATACTACCTAGAATCCTAATTGTAATCAAATTTGTTTCCTTTTTTTTCTTTCTTTATAACCGATCCAATCACCTCCCTTTTTAATTAATTAATTTTTTTTATTTTCCTATACAAATTCGTTCTCCCCCTCCTATATATATATTTTTATTTTATTTTATTATTAATTAACTAATTATCTTCATTAGCTTAAGTTTTTATAAAAAATTAAGCTAATTTGGGTAAACCTTTTTACATAAACGCTACTTACTAAACTTTCTAAAAATAACATTTTATTTCACATTTCACTTTCTATATTTAGAAAGTCTACTATAAGTATCTAAATTTCACTCACTTTACTTATATCTAACATGATACATTTTCTATAAACGCTTAACACAAAATCATTCAACTATCGACGTAGCATTACACGCAATACGCCCTACCTTTCCGTTATCACTATACGTGAACAAATGGAATACTCATCTCCACACACAACGCACTCAAAATGAGATGATCACACACCTCAAAATGATATCATACACCTATTCAAACCACTTAGCACACACATATAACACATAGCCCAACAAGGAATCACACAAAATGAACTATTACTTCTAAAGGTATGACTAACCTGATTAAATTACGGATGTTACAGTATTCCCTCCTTGAGGAAATCTCGTCTTGAGATTTAACTAGCAGGCTCAACAACTCGGTCCATGAACAACTATGGATACTTAATCCTCATCTGGTCTTCGTGTTCCCAAGTAAACTCAGGACCACGTTTCGAATTCCACCTAACTTTTACAAGCGCTATTTTCCTACGTTTTAAATTCTTAATTTCTCGATCCATAATCTCTACAGGTTCCTTGACAAAACGAAGTGTCTTGTCGACCTTGATCTCATTCAATGGCACATTCAAATTAGCATCCGCCAGACACTTCTTCAGATTTGACACATGAAAAGTGTCATGCATGCTATTCAACTCCTCGGGTAACCTCAACCTATAAGCTACAAGGCTAATCCTTTTAAGCATCTCAAACGGTCCTACATATCTCGGTGCTAACTTACCCTTCTTTCCAAAACGAACTACGCCCTTCCAAGGCGTCACTCTTAACAATACACGATCTCCCACCTCAAACTCTAACGGCTTACGCCTATAATGAACATAGCTCTTTTGACGATCTCTCGCCGCTTTGAGCTTTCCCTTTATCAATACCACCTTATCTGCTGTCTCTAGTACTAACTCAAGTCCAGTCAAACTACTCTCTCCAATCTCTGCCCATAACACAGGCGACTATATGCTCCAAATGGTGTGTTTCTTTAATCATAACCTTCTTCTACTTCTATTTTGGCATCATGAGTGAATTAAGTCTTCTTCCTATAAAAGGAAACTTCCTTGATTCTAAATTCTCCAATCATTTTCTATCACTCCATATTCAAAAAATCACCAATAGTGATCCACTTGTCACTAAATACCTGGTTAAATTCATAATGTTTCTTAGGATCATCAATGCATGAGTGATAATAGCAATACATATCCTTAGGGTGGAAAGACGCTACGAGAGATGAAGGTGGTGCATGAATGGTCAAATTATCTAATACCTTCATCCTAAAACTATTCAGACTATTTGGTTTGATGGGTGGTTTGGGGCCTCTTTCGTTTCCTAGACTTACATCTAATGGTGGACAATTAGGTCAGGGTTGTGGTTGAGGCTCTGATTTATCAAAACTATGAACTTGGAGCTAAGAGGAATGTCATGATTACAAGTATTCAAGCCTAAATCCTCTATTTGTTTTTCGTCCAAAGGTTCTACCTCTATCGGGGTTCCTAAAGTCTCTTCTACTTTTTCTAGGTAAGTCATGGGCGGTGTGTATTTCTTAAATGATAGGAGGACTTGTGGGGTACTTTGTGGGTTCGGATTCTCCACCTTATCCCATGCTATACCTCTATGCATCTTAAACCAAGAATTCTCATTTCTAAACAATCTTTTTTGCTTGAGCCTTCAAATTTGCTACTTCTTGTTCAGAAATAATGTTTGGTGGGTTGTCCCATTCTTTTTGGCCATGGGCAAAATTTCCTATGGCTTCCCATGCTTCTTCACCACTTAATTCCCTAAGGTTCCCGTCTGCTGCAAAGTCAAAGTCTATTCGGGTATAGTCATCGACATGATCATAAAATAATTGAGTAAGGGACCATAAATCGAGGTCATGATGAGGGACTCTTTGGATTAAGTTTTTGAAATGAGTCCACGCATCATAGATAGATTCACCTTGATGTTGTTAGAATACCAAGGTATATCTTTGGAATGGGAAGGTTGTGGTTTGTGGTGGGTTTTGAAAGGGTGTGGTAGGTGGTTTTCATAAATCATGATGGTGAACGAAAGAGTTACAAAAAAAAGAGATAAACTACAAGAAAGCTAATATAATGAAAATAAAATCTCAATTGAAAGGATTCAAGCGAGTAGAACTAAGCTAAACTAAGTTCGAAACCTATATATTCCCCACGCAGCGGCGCCAAAAACTTGATGTGGAGGTTGTGAAGACTTCACACGAAGCTTTACAATCCCCTAGGCAGAGTACCTAACCGTTGTAGTGTAGTAAGGCAAGACTCGGGGGTTGTTATCGTTCTCTAGGGGAATAGGTTGGGAAGGCTCGAACACGGTCTAACAGAATTCTAAGGGGTTGAGAGAAGATTCTTTTTGTGTTTTTATATTTTTAAGAAAGCAGGTAAATATCATGGTTTTGAGAGGTTGGTTTGTTTTAGCTAATTAAACTAAATATAATCTAAACTACTAGTGATAACTTTATGATAAAAAGATGTATTTACCTAATCATGCACTACTCCTCAGATTGCTTCTCCTAGATCTGTTGCTTTGTCACACTTGTGATGATCTGTGTAAGTATTTCCTAAGTCATGAACGAATTACATGAACCCGCCGTCTATTTAATATTCCGTTAAGGCAACGCACAAGTAAGGTAGTATGAAGACTATTACAAGGCCCCTAAGAGTATATTAAATGCATGTGAAATATCTTAAGAGGGTAATCTATCCATATTAGGTAGTAGTAGTATGAAGACTGTTACCGATGGTATCCTTTCTACACACTCGCGTTTCCCTAGACGTCTATGCCAATTTAATATCTTATGGCTAGTTTTCTAGAGCCTAACGCGCACATCTATCAACAAGAAGCAACATTAAAAGGATCTACAACCTAAGTTTCATGCAATCATAAGTAAATACAAAGGAGGGTTTAGCCTAGCATGTTATAAAGAAAGCAAGAACATAAATCAATCAAACAACACATAGACATATTGAATGATTAATGATAAATAATCTTACTTGATTAAAACATGGATTGAAGGTAGTTACAATAGGGTTTTGAGGCCCTAAAAACGACCTAAAAAGCTGCTAGAATGACTAGGGTTCGTCTCCCAAAAGTTATACAAAGTTACACACTTAAAACCCTAAAATCGGTTTTGTATATATAGTAAAAATGGTGCGACGGCGTCGCTTTGAAGTCGTGACGCCGTCGCCACGTGGATGATTCTAGATCCTCTTTAAGTCGGCCACATCTTGACATCGTCGCTAGATCTCTGACGCCTTCATAATGAATATCCTAACGCCGTTGCTTTATGATGGTGACTCTGTCTACGCTCTGTAATCACAATTCTTCATGATTCTTGGTGTAGAATCGTAATCTTGTCCGTTTTTTCTCCAAATGAGCCCAAGTCACGTGTATTTCCTCTAAATGTCATCCAATTGCTAAAAACATGAAAACAAATGATTAAGCACATAATCTAGGCATATTTGCAAGATTTAGGAGGTTAAATAGCCCTGAAAAAGTGTATAAAGTGACACATCATCAAATAGTTAGTTAGAAAGTCAAAGTCGGTCAACAGATTTAAAAGTTAATTAGTTTTTTCTTTCCCGCCTTTTGTATAAATAACTGTAAACTCGTTTCATCTCATTTTCATATAGTGAAATAACCATTTTCACCACTCTCTCTATTTTCTCATTATGCTATCGAAGCTAGGTTGAGCTCAACAACTTCCCAACAAACTCTCAACTAATTTTCTAAGAAACTCTTATTAACTTAACAAATTTTGGTCATCTTCTCATGCGAATAATTGATTCTGTTTTATTTTTTGATTAATTTGTTAGGTATTGTTCATTAATAAATCACACAATCATGACTTAATCTAATCAAAACCCAAACATAAATACAACAACAACCCCCATGAATAAAGACATCAATTCTCCTAATCACCCTTTGTTTTCTAACAAACTCTGATCATCCAGGCCTGATACTGATATCAAAGAAGCTCACGGTTTCAGATAACTGTGGGTCATAGAAAATGTCAATGATGATAGCATTAAATACTAAGAACAAATTCAAAGATCATTTACTGGTGAAGTTAAGAAGTGGAATAATTTTGGATTTAGAGCACTTTAGGAAAGAACAAATGATATGATCATATCATAGATCTTGAACACAACTACTAAGCAGATATCACAATTAGACGGGCACATAATCTATCAAATCACTAATGATTTAGTTTAGTTGAAACAAAACAACAATGCAATTGAAAGCTATTATCATAAGTTACAAGGTCTTTGGGATGAATGTGATTCTTTAAAGGTACGCTACATGTGTGTTTGTGCTTATAACTATGAGAATGGCAGGATCAATGGTGAAAGAGATCAAAGAAAGAGGTTGATTCAGTTCTTGAGGGGTCACGATGAGTGTTATACAAATGTTAGTGGTCAAATTTTGCTCATGAGTCCCAATTTCCCATAGTGCTAATGCTACAATTATGATAAGGCAAAAAGAGAAACAAAAAGAAGGTTATTCACTCAAAACAACACCTAATACAGCCCTATCTTCACACTTAAAGAACTCTATGAACACCTACAACAACAACTCAAGGTTTGAGAGAAATTACAATTCTAGTGAAACATCATCAATAAATTATAGTCAAAATAAGTCATCTGCAAAAAGAGGTAACTATAGAAAAGGAGTAATATGTGGTAATTATGGAAAGGAATGGCATACTAAGGAAGAGTGCTACAAGTTGGTTAGGTATCCAGTTAGGCATCATCCTCTGCATGGAAAGTACAAACCACCCATCCAAACACACAGGAATGGTATGCAGAATATCACAGTACACATGACAGTTACTTAGGATACTACTACTAATGCACCAAATGTCTATACTCAAAATGATGCAGCAATGAGTGCTAGGATGGATCAACTCCAAAACCAGCTTAATCAAAGGTTGCTGAAGGTATACCTAGACCTCATTGCTCGATATTACTAGTCCTTCAAAATTCATTAAGCTTATTATTTATTAGTTATAGAATTATAAGTAATCTTCATATATCTTGATTAACCAAAGACACTTATGGGTAATAAATAGTAGTGCCACAAACCATGTTTGTATTTCCCTAACACTAATGCATAACATATAACTCTGCATACTTCCTATCTATATCACTTTACCAAATGGCCAAAACACTTTGGTCACACAAGTAGGACCAGTACACATTAACTCAACCACTACCTTACATGATTTACTCTACATCCCCTCATTTTTTTATTGGGTAAAGGGTTTCTCTAATAAATGTATTACTCCAAAAAAATGATTCAGTACAAAGGGTGTGGGTAAGTCTCACACCTCAACCCATTACATAGGCACAAAATGAACATGATAAGCAAAACTACTCAAAAGAGGATACTACTATACCTAGTTTACAATTGACTCAACTATAAAAAATAATATATTTCTTCTTCCGACCACGAACCATGATATCTAAATCATCACAAATAGCCTAAAGGTGATCAAACAAATCATGACTTTCATACAAATCGTCATCATACGGGTCGTAGTCATCATCTCGTTTTGTTTCCTTTCATTGTTTCAATAGGCTATTAGTACCATAACCTCTGTCACTTTGACCTTTAAAACTTGTTGAAGCCATTAAATATGCAGTTTCATTAACACCACTTTTATTTCACCTTCACTATCCACATTCCCTCATTCTCCTAAAACCTACTTTCTTTGAGCAAAGTTGGGACACACATTCCACTTTCTATTCTTTTCACACCCTTTGCCGGCTACTTTCAGGACCACCACTTGAGAACTGCACATGGCAACCTCTATAATGGACTTACATCATCACACAAGAACCTATAGCCACTCCCTCAACCATTCTTAGAGTCAACACCAACAATATGGTTATTTGGCATTCAAGGCTTGGAAATCCTTCGCCATAAGTTCTACAACAAAAAAAACAATTTCAATTTCCAAAGATTGTAATGTACATACATGTAATGTTTGTCCTATTGCAAACAACATGCTTTACCTTTCTCTTAAAGTGATTATAATGCTAATTCTCGGTTTTGGTTGATACACATTGATGTTTGGGGACCACATAAAGACCCCACTGTGAACAAATGTCATTATTTTCTAACCATTGTTAATGATTATTCAAGGAAAACCTAGACATATATGTTACTAGGGATGCGCATTTAGACCCGAATCCCGGTACCGAAACGGAACCGTACTGGTACCGTACCGAAATGGTACCGACTCTAGATATTCGGTACGGGATCGGTACCATGAATCAAGCAAAAAATTTCAAGACCACTAATTCGGTACCGGTACCAAAACGGGATATTACGAAATAATACCGAAAATTAAGTAGTCATAGGAAAGTATCTAAACGTTCCAAAACCTACTGTAACACCACACTCGTCATAAATCTAAAAACAATTAAACCGTAACTTATTATTAATCACTCGATCATTATCATTGTCATTGAAAAAAATAAATGTTTTCTTTTTTTTACTTATGCAATAAGACGCCCGATTATGCACCAGAGTTTACAATTGATTATTAGTTTATTTTATTAATAACTAGGTTTAGCTACATCATTGATTATTAGGTTTATATATCGAAGACCACACGACTATTGGTATTACATACATTTGTGTTGAATCATATGTTAGTCAAATACGGTATATTATTAGATATTAATAATTATTAGTTTATTATATCTAGTTCGCATATATCAGTATACATAGTAACATCAATGATTATTAGTTCATTTTGTATCTAATTCGCATATGTTAATTTTATGCAAAGAGAAGACACAATTTTTAAAGAAACTTTAATGTCGAATATTGATGAATCGGATTCGATTTATGATAATGAACCATCGGTTTGAAATCACCCGAAAATGCATGTTATATCCTGTTTTTTGTTGTTATCATAGAAAGTTACTAGCGTGAAATTTATAATTTTGTTATTGATCTAACAAAAAATGGGAAGTACCGGATAGGTACCGATTTCCCGGTACCGAGTACCGGTACCGGTTTCGGTACCCGAATCCCGTTCGGTACGGTGCCGGTACACCCTTTTCATGCTCGGGAAAAAATTGGTACCACCAATTCGGTATGGGTTCGGTATGAATCTGGTACCGTACTCATCCTTATATGTTACTATCCAAACACCATAAATATCAAACATCAAAATGTTTTATGTTTATATAAAAAAACACTTTAAAATCTCACTAAAAACCATCAAAAGTGAGAATGGCACATAACTCATCAATCATTCTCTAACTGAGTTTTTCAAAATACATGGCATTGCATCACCAAAAATCTTATCCAAACACCCACAATAAAAATGCTAGAGCTGAAAGAAAACATAAACATTTACTTGAAGTAACAAGAGCAATTAGATTTCAAGTCAACGTTCCTACATTTGGGGCTTGTAGAATCGTAGAGGAGGGGTGAATACGTTTCCTTTATAAACTTAAGACTTTTGTATCAAACAACCAATCAAGTTTATACTACAACAACTATACTAAATAACATCAAACAAAGCATATCACCACAACACAATATACAACACAAACATAGATGCAATGCAAACATAAATATAAAGCGATAAAGGCAAATATAAATGTAAAGTGATAAGTAAAAGAAAGTGCAAACCGGACACGATGATTTATAGTGGTTCGGCTACGAAGCTCCTCTTCGCCCTACTCCACTCCCTGAGTACCCAACTCGAGAGTTACTTCACTAGATCAACAAGCTCCTTTAAGGCGGAGAAAACCATACAACGTCGCTTACACTTTATCCGGTACTAAGCTAAATACCGAGTCCTACTTCGAGGTAGAACCAACCTAACGTCGCTTACACTTTATCCGGTACTAAGCTAAATACCGAGTCCTTCTTCGGGTACAACCAAACCCGTTATGTTTTATGGCCCAACATAAAAAAACCATGTGTTTTATGGCCTAAACACATAAACTACCTAACATCTAGTTTGTTGTATAATGATTGATACACAAATATGTATAATGATGATCCAAGACATAATTGTTAATTGGATATAAAAGCCTAATCTAAAACATCAAGATCACTAAGCATGATGTTGTTGATGAAGATGACAAGTCTCTTGGCTTGTTGTGATAGATCTTCATATATGTAGGTATGTGGTGGATGATGATGGCAAGATCTCTAAGCTTGCTTGAATGGAGGATCATGTAGAATCATGCTTGCAACAAATGAAAGTTAGAAGCATTATGATCAAGGGTTATTAGGGTTTTAATGATAGGATTAATTATGTTTTTACGTTATAAAAACTTGTTTATAATGATCCCTAAATGTGTGTAATAATATGGGAGAAAGGTTGTGAAAAGAGTTGGTCAAGAGATAAGCAAATGGGTGCTATTTATAGAAAACCCAAATCTTGGCCGTCATGGATCCACGAATCCAGTTATGGTGGATCCGTATGTTTTGGTGGATCCATGTGTGTGCAGATTCAAAAAACTAGTTGATATTTTGTCTTTTGTAGTTATCTACAAATCTTAACAAAATCTTCTTAATTGTACTTAAATGATATTTAAGTACAAACTTCTAAAAACAAAATATTTCTTAACTTAATATGGAAATATTTAATAGATTTGGTTAGATTATGAAAGATTTGTTTCTATAAATAGCTAGACAAGAATTAATTAGTTTTGTCCTTATTCACTAATTAATTTGTCCTATTATCTAAAGTGGAAAGATATGTTTTGATCTTCTAAGATTTATTCCAAAAATGGAAGATCTTGTCAAGTTAAGCTAGTAATTAAAAGTGCCTTTTCTTAATGTGATTAATTACTTGTTTATTATTTTCAATGGTTTGTTAAATAGGTTGATCATAATGCAACTTAACAAACATATTCATACCCTTTGTTGAAGCATGAGTAGACTCGAGACGTCGAGAGGTGTTGATGAATGTATGCGTTGATGAGTTGTGATCACGCGTAACTTGCACATTTTACATTATGTATTACAAGTTACTTGTTTGTCATTATTAAAACCAAATGACATGTTTAGTTTAAATATCATAATATTTACATTAATAATCTCCCCCTTTTTGATGATGACAAATATGTAAACTTGTAACATAGTAAAATTTAAAAGTTACTCGTTTACACTTCCCTTCTCCCCCTTTTGTCGAAACAAAAAGGTGTATGCTTCAATCCTCCTTCGTCTACACTCTTCCATCCCCGTTGTCCTAAAAGGGAGTATCCTTGGAGTTAAACTTTGTTTTTCCCGAGAAAGGTGAGCTTGCATCATCCCTAGTGAAGTTATACTTCAATCTTCATCTTCTAAACAACTTTAAAGTATCCACATTGATGTTCTCGAGCTCCCCCTAGCTCATGGCACTCCTATGATTATTAACCTTGGTTGCTAACGAATCTATGGATCAAATTTCTTACAAAGACTTAACCTACATCAAGGGTTAGTTTTGTGCAACATAATATATATATTATGAAGCAATAGGAGAAATATATGATAGATGCGTATATGCTTCTTCTTGATGAATGCTCCCCTTTATTTGAGGCATCAAGGTATTATGAAAAACCTACAAAAAATGTTAGTGCGAAACTGGATTCTCCGTTGGACGAGTATATGCAACTAAATTCATACAAGATGCACTCATTAAGTGCTTGTCGGAAGCTCCCCCTTGTTTGGGACACCAACGTATTGAGTTATGGAAGTGTACTACAAAACAAAGTTAGTAGACAAGTGCACATATACATAATAACGATGATAGCTATGTATGTGACAAGAAAAATAATATGAGAATAGTGTTTTAAACTAAGATTTAAAAACCCATATAGTATCATATAGCATGATTATAAGATAAAGTAGAAAAGGTTAAAAATCATGAATTTTTGAATTTTGGCGCCTGGACTAGTAAGCACAGAATCTACAAATAACAACGTACGGACAGAACTGCAATTTGCAGCCAAAATCCAAAGCACTTAGCATGAAACACTTAAATCATAAACAATAGCAAGTAAGGGTCCAAAATGATAACATACCAAGTCATGAAGATGTTGAGCATCATGATAGCAAGTGTCAAAAATAATAATCTCACATAGTAAGATAGCAAATTTATTAATTATGATATCAAAAGTGCATATAGTAAAAATACATATAGTAACAATAATCATAAAAGAGATCACGATAGCAAAAATATATATAGTAATATACTATAGGGGAACATGATATGCCTGTCTTAGGTATGAGTACTCTAAAGTATGACATTTTCAAGAAATGATGGAAACTAGACACATGCAATTCTATTTAAAAAAATAAAAATAAAAACCTAGATAAAAAGAACCAAGACACATGCTCGATCACTGAGACTCAATTGACACCAAATTTATCCAACCAATCACAGAACTTTAATAAACATGAACATAATTCGTTTATAGTTTGACACACCGTTGTTGTGAGAACGACTTCATCCAAGATGTCATTCGGATAAGGAGTACTATTGTTTTTAGAACAACATGTTCCTTAAGAAATGATTATCTACTAAAGATAATGATTTGACTTCGGATAGACTTTCGTCAAGGGTTGTATTGAGAGATTCCTAAATCCTCAAGGTTTGTTTGTTAAGCACTATGTGTGCTTTTCATGTGTGGGGTGTTCTAGGAAAAACATTTTTGTAAGACTTTGGGTCGAACTAAATGTTGACGATAAGGATGATTTGTTAAGAAGGCATACTCTAAGTATTTTCTTAGAAGAAAGAGAAATAATAATAATTATAAAATAATTATTATGACATATAAAAGTAAAATGATGTCAATAATATTTTAGCACGTCATATCAAAAATAATACTCGAAAGTAGTTATATTATGACAAGAATAAATAGTGAAAAATGATATGCACCTAGAAGTAAATGAAAACAATACCATATAATGGAAAGTGGTGAAGGATGAGTGAGAACGAAGAGGGAAGGTGTTGAGATAAGGTTGATAAGGACGGTCTAGAATAATATATCTTTTGCACTAACGATGACACGAGTGATTAGGTTGCATGTGATCCTAGTGATTGAGTTGCATGTGATTGGTTGTCAATATTGATGAACAAAGGTGGACATGTGAGACGAGGTGGTAGTTCTTTCATGGTGAAAGAAAAATGAAGGATACAACAATGTGGTGACTCAATAACACTTGAAGATTGAATATCTTCTTTATGTTCTTCACTTGCTAGTAAGTGGAAATAAACTAAAAGACTCAATTGTGGTAAAAATGAAAGGATCACTTGTAATAGTTATTGGATAAGTGTGGAATATTCTTGAGGAGATAATTTCGTTGGTATGGAAGTTTAAAAGTGAGGATCAATATTTGGTGGTGAAGATCATAAAGTTGGTGACGTGTTCTTGATGTCAAGATTATGTGGGGATACATTTTGAGTATACTGTTTGTGAGGATTGAAGGTTGTTGAACTAACTATTACTATCAAGAGTAAAGTATAGTTGTTAGGTTTGAGTGTAAGGTTGAAGTATTTCTTGTTAGAGGAGGTATTAGTCCTAATAGTGAAGTTAGGAAAAAAGCCAGGTTACAATCCTAGTCACCAATTTGGTTTGTGTGAGCAAGGTGTATATGTGTTGTGGAACAAGAAATGAGTCAGTAGGATAAAGGTTCGTTTGAATTGGTTTCTAGGGAATAAGAATCACATTTGTGAGTTTTTAAGAATATTTCGTGAAAGACTATATGTAAACGAGTGTGTTTTCCCTCCTACTTAATTCGTGCTCATCCGGACATAACGTGTCGAATAATAAAAATAAATAAAAAAGAAAATAAAAGATGACGGAACCGATGAGCTTGACAATCTCAAAAGGGATGATGGTTAGCATACGACGATCTTCAACCGTGAAGTTACGTAGCTCTTCTCAAGCATTGCTAATGCTTATAGAACAATCACATGATGAGGTATGAGGTTATCTTAAAGGTGGTAGCAAAAATGACGGAGAGAAGATATTAGCCATCTATATAGTGATAGAGGTGTGATTTAGGTTTTTGTGTAATTAGTTAGGTATGAAAAATAAGTGGTATAACCGTTTATAGTTAAGGAGCAGATCCCTAGAGATATGAGACGGTTGATAAGTAACAAAGGAGTGGGAACGAGTTACTATAAGGAGTTTTGAGTATTTGACCGTTTACGACGAGGGACGGAAATGTGTTTCGTAAAGAAAAGAATCAAGTAAATAAATAAGATAATGATCAAAGTGATCTAAATTAAAATCCTTAGGGACTAAGACGATTATGCATGTGTACTTGATAAATTTTAGTGACACGAGACAATACCCTAAACTTAAAAGACACTAAGTCACTTAAGTGTATTAATCATAATAATCAAATAAATTGATGTACAAGATTATGTGACGTCTATACGTTTATCTAGATAGATGGACCTAATGATATAGTGTGGGTGCACAAGAAAGACACGTAGATCATATAAAAGCTCACATAAAACAATGGTCACGTCACATACATA
>BQNB010137208.1:6309-17887 GCA_026074375.1 Tanacetum coccineum
TGATCTAAAAAAATTCAAAAAAATCCAAATTTTTTTAAAATTTCTTTCCGAAAGTTTAAAATTTGAAAAAAAAATTGAAAATTAGAAATAAAAAAATACAAAAATTTGAAAATTAGAAAAAAAATTATTTCAAAAATTTAATAATATTTTTTTCGAAAAAAGCGATATATTTGAAAATTCAAAAAAAAAGTTAGAAAATTTGAAAAAAGTTCAGAAATTTGGAAAAAAAGGTATGTAAATTCGAAAAAAGTTCAAAATTTTGAAAAAAAATCGATATTTTGTAAAAACTTGAAAAAAAGTTCGAAAATATGAAAAAAATCAAAAATTGGAAAAAAAGTTCGAAAATTTGAAAAAAAAGTCGATATTTTTCAAATCGAAAATTTGAAAAAAAGTTCGAAAATTAGAAAAAAAAATAATTTCGAGAATTTGAAAAAAATAATTTTGAAAAAATCGATATTTTTGAAAATTCGAAAAAAAGGTTAGAAAGCTTGAAAAAAAATTTGAAAATTTGGAAAAAAATACGAAAAATTAAAAAAAAAGTAAATTTCGAAAAAAAAATCAAATTTTTTTAAAAAAAATCTATATTTTTTTTTGAAAATTTGAAAAAAGTTCAAAAACTTAAAAAAAAAGTTCGAATATATAAAATAAAATTCAAAATTCAAAAACTTTTAAAAAAATCGATATTTATCAAATCGAAAATTTGAAATAAAATTCGAAAATTTGAAAAACAAATAGATATTTTTTTTTTGAAAATTTGAAAAAAAGTTCAAAAACATGAAAAAAGTTCGTAAATATGAAAAAAATAGAAATTTGTTAAAAAAATTCGAATTTTTTTTAAAAAAATCGATATTTTTCAAATCAAAAATTTGAAAAAATGTTCAAAAATTAGAAAAAAATTATTTTTGAAAATTCGAAAAAAATCGGAAAATTTGAAAAAAATTACGAAAATTTGAAATAAATTTGATATTTTTTTGAAAATTAAAAAAAAAAGTTCCAAAAACAAGAAAAAAATTTAATCTTTTTTTGAAAATCTGAAAAATAAATCGAAAATTAGAAAAAAAAGTTCGAAAATTTGAAAAAAAAATCGATATTTATCAAATCGACAATTTTAAAAAAAGTTCGAAAATCCGAAAAACAAATAGATTTTTTTAAAATTTCAAAAAAAGTTAGATAATTTGAAAAAAAAATCAAAAATTTGAATTTGTTTCGAAAATAAAAAAAAATCCAGAAGTTTTTAAATAAAAATTACGATTTTTTTCGTAAATTTCTTTTCTCAAACTTTTTTTTCATCTTTTTTTCGATAAGTATGCATTTTAGTGCATCTGTTTAAGGTACTTTAGAGCATCTGTTTAAAAACAAACAAATGTTGTCATTTGTATATTAAAAGACTTTGTAACACATATTTTGGATGCACTAACTATACAAACAAACATTGTGATAATCCGTGTGATGCCCCAATCATAATAACATATGCCCTTATCATAACAATAATCGATAACTGATTATGATTACACGTTACCCTAAATATACAAATAAATGCCCTAAACATACACAATGATGTCCTAATGTTCATACAAATTGATGCACTAAACAAAACAAACAGATGTCCTATCTTAACATGATGCTCTTATCATACTAAGAGATGTCGTAACACATATTTTTTGATGCAATATACACAATGATGCTCTAATGTTCATACAAATGGATGCAATAAACAAAACAAACAGATGCCATAACTTAACATGATGCTCTTATCATACTAAGAGATGTCGTAACACATATATTGGATGCACTAATTATGCAAACACACGCTGTAACAATTTGTGTGATGCCCTAATCATACTAACAGATGCCCTTATCATAACAATAATCGATAACTAATTATGGTTACACGTTACCCTAAACATATAAATGGATGCCCTAAATATACACAATAATGCCCTAATGTTCATACAATTGGATGCACTAAACAAAACAAACATATGCCTTATCTTAACATGATGCTTTTATCATATTAAGAGAAGTCATAACACATATTTTGGATGCAACATACACGCCCTAATGTTCATACAAATGGATGCACTAAACAACACAAACAGATGCCCTAACTTAACATGATGCTCTTATCATACTAAAAGATGTCGTAACACATATTTTGAATGCACTAATTATACAAAAAAATATTGTAACAATTCGTGTGATGCCCTAATCATACTAACAGATGCACTTATCATAACAATAATTGATAACTGATTATGATTAAACGTTACCCTAAACAAACAAATAGATGCCCCAAACGTACATAATGATGCCCTAATGTTCATACAAATGGATGTACTAAACAAAACAAACAGATGCCCTACTTAACATGATGCTCTTATCACACAAAGAGATGTCGTAAAAAATATTTCAGATGAACTAATTATACAAACAAACGTTGTACAATTCGTTTGATACCCTAATCACACTAAAAGACGCCTTATCATAACAATAATCGATAACTGATTCTGATTACACGTTACCCCTAAACATATAAATACATGCCCTAAACATACACAATGATGCCCTAATGTTCATACAAATTGATGCACTAAATAAAACAAACATATGCCTTATTTTAACATGATGCTCTTATAATACTAAGAGATGCCTTAACATATATTTTAGATGCAACATACACAATGATGCCCTAATGTTCATACAAACGGATGCACTAAATGAAACAAACAGATGCCATAACTTAACATGATGCTCTTATCATTCCAAGAGATGTCGTAACACATATTTTGGATGAAACAAACAGATGCCATAACTTAACTTAACTGATTATACATACAAACATTGTAACAATTCGTGTGATACCATAATCATACTAATAGATGCCCTTATCATAACAATAAACGATAACTGATTATGATTACACATTACCCTAAACGTACACAATGATGCCCTAAACGTATACAATGATGCCCTAATGTTTATACAAATAGGTGCACTAAACAAAATGAACAAATGCCCTAACTTAACATGATGCTCTTATTATACTAAGAGATGCCGTAACATATATTTTAGAAGCACTAATTATACAAAACAAATGTTGTAACAATTCGTTTGATGCCATAATCACGCTAACAGATTCTTATATCATAACAATAATCGATAACTGACTCTGATTACATGTTACCCCCTAAACATACAAATACATGCCCTAAACGAACACAATGATGGCTTATTGTTCATATAAATGGATGTACTAAAAAACAAACAGATGCCCTATCTTGACATGATGCTCTTATCATACTAAGAGATGTCTTAACACATATTTTGGATGAAAAATGCATAATGATGCCCTAATGTTCATACAAATAGATGCACTAAACAAAACAAACTGATGCCCTATCTTAACATGATGCTCTTATCATATTAAGAGATGTCGTAACACATATTTTTGGATGCAATATACATAATGATGCTCTAATGTTCATACAAATGGATGCAATAAACAAAACAAACAGATACCATAACTTAACATGATGCTCTTATTATACTAAGAGATGTCGTAACACATATTTTAGATGCTCTAATTATACAAACACACGTTGTAACAATTTATGGAGGCTTAACAGCCAAAGGAATAGCATCAATTGCTAATTCCTCTTTATCATGAATAATTTCCATGAGCTCTTTAATCTTAGCTGCTTCTTGATCATTATCTACTTCAGCTGTTTCTTGAACATCATCCACCTTTTGCTTTTTAGTGACCTCTTGTTCTAGCTCAGTGCATGCTCTCTTTGAACTACCCTCCATCACTTCTGCTTTAGCTTTCTTTAAATTCTCTTCTAACTCTATCTCTGTCTTCTTGGAACTCTCTTCCACCAACTCAGTCCTTTAGTCAACAAAGGTATTCACCCTTTTCATTGCTTTTTCAAACAATTCTTGAATATTGGCAAATGACTTGTTCTTAAAACTTTTGGGCTTCCATCCTTCTATGTTTTTAGATAAGTACACATGATATTCCTTTGCTGAGCTCTTGTTGGTGGTCTGTTCCTCTTCTTTTCTGCTCTCTTAGCTGCAAAATGTTTTCTTCTTTGCTTTAAGAATTATACAAATAATCTTGCCTTTTCTTCATCAGTCAATTCTTCTTGCTCTTGAGCTTGCAGTCTTTGAGCCAACTGATAATCAGCTTCAACTTTAGCCTGAACATCATCCCAAGCTATGTTGGCTTCTTCAATTTGTTAAGCTTTTTCTCTGGCAAGCCTTTCTTCTTCTTCTTCTTCAGCTTGTATCTTGAAGGCAAGTTCTTCATCAAGCCTCATTTGTTAAAGCCTCTTCATAAGCTTCACTTGTTCCACTACAGGCTCTTCAATCATAATCCCTTTGCCTTTGTCCTATAAAGGTTTTGGTACAGGTATTATTGTTGTAGGTGTTGTTGTAGTTGTACCTTGATCTGGTTCTTATATCACAACCTTATCAGCCTTGGGTTTTGCACTCTTCAACTCTGCCACTGCTTGAGCCAAAGTAATTTCAACATCAGTTATTGTAGCAGCACTAAATGGAATTGTACTGGCAGCATCAATCACAGCAACTACTTCCTCAATAACATTTCTCTTTTCACCAGCTTTAACAGCAACTTCACTTTCAACAACCACCTCATCACCAACTAAGTCATGTACTCCAAACATATCTATATCAGCCTCAAAATGAGTACTAACCAAGGTAATTCCTGCATTAGTATCAATATCAGATATCCTTCCCTGTTTGGATGCATCCTCACCCAAATCTTCTTCATCTCTAGAGGATTCTACCTTAGCACTCAAACCAACTTTATAAAGTCTTTTCAGCTTATAAGTTCTTGATCTATCCTTCTTTTCAAGCTTCTTGACTCTCATTTTCAAACTTGCAATCTCATTAGCTTGAGTGGTCTTTGTAGTCTCCAAATCAAGAACCCTTTGTTGTAAATTGGATCATTGGAAAGTTTAGATACATTCTCAAACCTAGTTTGAGCAATTGTATCCCCCATGGTTTCTTGGCGCCTGGGTACACTACCTGAACTAGTTCCTGAGGAACTTGGTTCATTAAGTGTTGCCATAGATCGGGTCTTAGTTATGTTACCACTATCCTGCTCTGCTTCTAAGCTAGAAGCAGTAGTAGCAGCCTCACCAAACTGTCATCCAACTCCTTATAGACAGCCTCATCTATAACATTATCACTAGGAACACTAGACTAAGGTACCTGAGTGTCATTCTTCTTAGGCCTCCTAGGTTTTTAAGTCTTTTGAGGTTGAGGAGATGGTTGAATAAAAGTGGGTGTGTGATGGGGATTAGTAGGAATTGCTGAACCGTCACCCATTTCTTCTTGATTGTGTATCACCATTGTTGGAAATAAGGGTGTTTCCTTTCTAGAAAAACCTTTCCCTACCCTTCTCATGTTGCCAAAAATCTTCTTAGTGTGAGAGGGTGTAACATAAATCCTATATCCAGTTGCTTATCCAAAAAGACTTGTACAAACCTTAGATGCATAAAAAATTTGCCCACATTATCCATGTTCTTCACCATACTTTCAAAAATAAACTTTAAAAAGTTGAACTTCTGGTTTGTAGCTAAGCAGATAATTGTAGAAGCCATAGTGCTACTAAATTCATTCCATGCAGTTGTTTTTGGACTTAATCATTGTAAAACAATATGAATAAGGAATTTCTATTATGAGGAGAAGAATGCTTTATAGAAAGTGAGTTTTTGTGAAACCTGCTCATACCCCATTAGTGCAAGTTGTTCAAAGATGGTAGCATTGGGTAGACAATCAACACCTTCAGCATCTTCCAATTGAAGATCTCTTCTCAAGTTTGATTTAATTATGATTATCTTCTTCCTACCTACTAAGGCTTGTAACTGTACTTCCCCATTGACAGTTTCTGCCTTGACAGTAGCCCAGAATTATTCAACACATGAAATATAGATTGCAGGATTAACCGTTAATGCATGCTTAATAGGGTGTGCATTCAAGAAATCCACAATTTGTTCAAACCCTTTACTTTTTGCGGGTTTAGACAAGAACGCGACCATGTTGTGAGTATCAGCAAACTTTAGGGTCGTCATTGTGTTAGGTTTTGATGATGGATGATAAAATTGAGTTAGGGTTTATGATTAAAGAGTATATGAAAGATTGAAATTGATTAAATGAGTTATTAAAACCCTTAATCAAAGTATTTATGAAAATACCCTCAACATTATTAACCATCACCAATAGAAGTAAGTTTATGCCTAGAAGCATTAACTTTCACCATCAGTAGTAAGTTTATGCCTAGCAGCATTAACTTTCACCAGCAGTAGTAAGTTTATGCCTAGCAGCATTAACTTTGAGTCACCAGTATTAACTCTAATTCCATTCCAAACACTCTATCTGTTTTTTAACTCACCACTTCTCTCAATTCTTTTTCTCACCAAATCACTCTGTTTGTTTTTACACATCTCTTTTTTTGTTTTTATTCTCACCAACTCTCTTAATTCTTTTTCTTACCAAATCACTCTGTCTGTTTTTACACAGCTCTTCCATTATCAATCTAACACTTTTCTTTGCTTTTTCTGCAAAATGTTAGTCCAAAAACCAAGAAAACACAAGCCATAGCAATTTTCACACTTTTTACAATGTTAATTATACCAGCAGTATTAAGTATAACTAACAGTATTAACTCAGCAGTAATAAGTATAACCAGCAATTCTAATGATACTTAGCAGCAGAAACTTTTAATGTACTTGCAGTCTTGACTTCTGTAAACCCAAATTTCTTTAAAATTTCACCAACATATTTATCTTGACTAATAAATATTCCATCCTTCTTCTGCTCCACTTGTAATCCGAAGAAGAATGTAAGTTCTCCCATAGAACTCATCTAAAATTTCTCATGTATCAACTTATCAAATGCATTGTACAACTCTTTCTTTGTTGAACCAAAGATGATATCATCCACATACACTTGGACCATCAAAATATCACCTTTGTATCTTTTGATAAATAAGGTCTTGTCAATTTTCCCTCTTTGAAACTCATTGTCTAACAGATATGTTGACAAGGTTTAATACCAAGCTCTAGGGGCATGATGTAGTCCATACATTGCTTTTTCAACCTTGTATACTCTATCAGGAAAGTCTGGATCTTCAAATCCTGGTGGTTGACATACATACACCTCTTCTTCAATCTTCCCATAGAGAAAAGCACTTTTTACATCCATTTGATACACCACAAAGTCTTTAAATGAAGCATAAGCTAAAAATAGCCTAATTGCTTTAATTCTTGCAACAGGGGCAAAGACTTCATCATAGTCAATCCCTTCTTCTTATGTGTACCCTTGAGCAACGAATCTTGCTTTATTTCTTATCACAATTCCCCTTTCATCATTTTTATTCCTAAAACCCCATTTAGTGCCTATATCCCTTTTTCATTTGGTAAATCCATTAAAGTCCAAACTTCTTGTAACTTGAATTATAGAATCTCTTTCTGCATAGCCTCTATCCATCTTGGATCCTTCAATGCATGAATTACCTTTTTGGGTTCTTTCTATGATAAAAAGCAAGCAAACAAGCAGTTTTGAAGGTCTTTATGATTTGTTCTTTGTTGAATAGTACTAACAAACCCATGTTCCTCCAAACTCTTTGACATCCTTCTTGTTTGTGTAGCTGATTACAAATCTCCAATCACTTAACCAAGAAGATGATCTTTATGAATTCTTGTAGTTAGAATATGACTGACTTAGATTGTTGTATCCAAATTGTGCATGTCAGCCTCTACACCAACATCTTCATCATCTTCAAATATGCTATAATCTTCCAATTTAGGCATATTTAGATCAAGTGAAAGTTTAACGCTTGTTTTTCTACCAACAACATTAACTTCATTTGAGCTAGCTGCATTAACATTGTTAGTGTTGTTAACATTATCTCTCTTTTCTTGATCAATACCTTTACTATCTTTTCTTGAATCTTCATCAACCTTATTTCCATCATCACTTGAAGGTTTTGATCCATCATCTTGAGAACTCTTTGGATCTTGGGAATATGGTGGATCCACATGCCATAATGGTAGCAAAATGTAATTTTTGGTTCTGTCTCCTTTCTAGCTTAACATGCACTATCACTTGCTTTTGTATCTGCAAAACCATTAGACTGTGTACCTGCAACAACTGGCTCATAATTCATTGTTCTTGTTACTTCATCAATATTAAATAGCCAATCTGGTCCACTACCTACAACATTAGGTATACAATCACTAAACCTAATACGCAAGTTTTCTTCCACTATCCTTGTTCTACTATTGAATACTCTAAAGGCTTTACTATTCAAAGAGTATCCAACAAAGAAACCTTCATCAGTCTTACCATCAAATTTGCCTAAGTGATCTATGGTATTAAGAATGGTAACAGGACATCCAAATGGTCTCATAAAACTTAAAGTTGGTATTTTACCATAAAAAGTTCATAGGGAGTCTTTTTATGAGGCTTAACTACTAACACTCTATTTTGCACATAGCAAGCAATATTAACTGCTTCTGCCTAAAAAGTAGTTGGCAATTTAGAATCATCTAGCATAGTCCTAACAGCCTCAATTAGTATCTTATTTCTCCTCTCAGCACCTTCATTTTGTTGAGGAGTTCTAGCTATACTATATTGTCTCAAAATACCCTTCATCTCACAAAACTGATTCATCTCTTTGTTTTTGAACTCAGTCTCATTATCACATCTAATCACCTTAACCTTGTGATCTACTAGATTTTCTATCCCAGTTATAAAGGACTTAAGAATGCCACTAGTCTCATCCTTAGTAGCTAGAAAAAAACCCATGTAAACCTACTGAAATCATCTGTGACAACTAGGCAATACATTTTCTTCATAAGACTTTTTACAAATGTTGGACCAAACAAGTCCATATGCAACAAATGTAAAGGAAGACTGATTGAGTTCTCTGTTTTGGACTTACAAGAGGCTCTGTGCTGCTTTCCCTTTTGACAAGCAACACAGGTTTGATCATTTTCAAAAAGTTTGGAAGGTAAACCTCTTACAAGATTTCCCTTAACCAATTTATTCATGGTTTTAAAATTTAAGTGACCTAGCCTTCTATGCCAAAGTTTAGATTCATCAGATGTGGCTTTTGCAAAAAGGCAAGTTAAACCTCTTTTAGGAACTATGTTCTTTAAATCAACACTATACATATTGTTCTTTCTAGGAACTCTAAGTAAAACTTGACTTTCATCAATTAACTTAAAGTTTGGAGATAAAACAATACATTCAGTGTCATTAAAAAGAACACTATTCTTTTTATCACACATTTGTGAGACACTAAAGAGATTAAACTTTAACTCTCTCACAAAATACACATTTTCAAAATCTAAATTACCAGTTTTAATGGTACATTTTCCTCTGATTTTCCCTCCTTTAGGGTTCCCACCAAAAGCAACATATCCTCCATCTATCTTTTCATAGTCTGTAAGATAGGACATTTTCCCTGTCATGTGCCTTGAGCATCCACTATCAATCACTTCTTGATCCTATAAATCTATTTGTGGATTGCCCTGCACATTAGATAAGAAAATCAGTTTCTTTTGGGGACCCAAGCCATCACTGCTTTTGGCCTAACAGTATTAACATTTTTATCCTTAACAGTATTAACCCTCAGATTAAAATTACTATTTTTAAATGTTGTATTCATGTGAATAGGCCTCTTAACAGTTGAATGTGTTGTTTTAGAAAGATATGACATTGGTCTAGCAGCATTCATTGTTGTTTTTATGTGAGCATCATTAACTTGTCTAGCAGTATTAACTGATACTAAGCCAGACTTCATTAGTACTGCTCTTGGAACCATGTTCTTTTTAGCACAGGGGTGAGTCTTTTTAGCAAAGTTTTAATGATTCACCCTTTGAGCATTGTTCCAAACAGGTTTTACCATCCTTTGTTTCTGAAACTGTTTATGATGGTAATTGCAGTCAACCTGCAAATGATCAAAACTTCCACACACATAACAGGCCTTATTAAACATCTCAAAATTGCTTCCTAGTCTTTGAGACATCATATTGTTCTAATTTCTTTGATTGCCTCTTAGACTCTGAGTGTTTTGCCTAAGTTTCTCAACTTGTTTAACAGTTTCCTAGTAGTTTTCTCTTGTGGCTTAGGTTTAACAAACTCTATCTTAGCAATACTAGGCTTAACTATTTTCTTCTCAGTTTTAGTTTGAGACACATTTTCTTTCTCACTATCTGACACCCAATCTTCAATAATTAGAGAATCATTAGACTTCCTAACTACCTTAGACACTTCTTCATCAGACTTTCTGTTCTCAACTACAGGATTATTAACAAACTCATCTAAACCAGTAAAAGACAAGTCATGTGTTAGAGGTATGAAGTTTCATGTGTAGGGAGGTGGAACTGCATTATGGCCTAAGCCTTTCTTGCAGTTGTCAACAATCTGACTTTCTATGAGTTTGTTTAAGCTTTTAGATGCATTTTCAAATTTTTCTACATTAAATTGAATTCCATCTTTTTCTTTTTGAGCTATTTCTAGCTTCTTCTTGAGCTCTCTGATAGCTATATCTTTTCATTCAATTTCAAACTTTAAGACCTTTATATCTTGTGAATAAATAGTCTCATTTGCCTTATAAACTTCAAGTTTCTCTTCTACTAACTCGAATCCTGACTTATAAGCTAGAACCATTAACTCAGATTTCTTAAAATCTTTATGTAGTTGATCATATTGAGATTTAAGAGTTTTAACAGTTTTCAAACAAGATTTTAAACAATTTGTATTGTTAGATACCTCTGAGTCAGAACTTGAAGATGAGAAAGCCATGAGTGCATAATTAGGTCCTTCCTCCGTCTGATCACTCTAGTCATACCAACTAAGACCATCACATGACACCAAAGCTATGGAAGTGGATGTTTCCACAGGCACAGTCCTTCTTGTGCTTTCCTTGTTCTTATAGTCTTCGCACCAATCTTTGAACGGGTTGTCGCTGAATTGCTTACCGTTGTCCGAAACTATCTCTCCCGGAAGCCCAAAGCGACACACTATATTGTCTCATACAAACTTTGTTATCCCACAATATAATCATTACACAACAATAAGCAAACCCAAATAAGCCCTTAATGAGCCGGTCAATAGGAAAGAAAAAGAGAGAGAAGAAAGGAACTTGGAATGTTAGATTAGAGAGAGAAATGGTGAGTTACAAGTGAACAAATGTAACCAACACCCTCTCCATATGTGGAGATGGTTTCTTTTATACCCCTAGCCATCTAGTTGGCATGTGGGATTTTCTACTTGGGTCGGGCTTGGCTAAACTTGGGCTTTGAGCCCGAAACACGGACAATATTAGATTACAATCCAAGCCTGTTAAACCCGACTAGCCTATTACAATACAAGACCTAGTTTGACTTTATAAGACCGATAACATTCTTGTTTGACTTAATAAAATAAAGGCTAACAACTTCCCTTTCTTCCCAAAGCGTACCATACCTTTTCAAGGCCACACTTTAAGCAAGACATAGTCACCTACACTAAATTCTAGAGGCTTCCTCCTCCTATCAGGATAACT
>BQNB010137209.1:2083-17887 GCA_026074375.1 Tanacetum coccineum
TGATTGCTTCTATACTAGCAACAGGAGCAAAAACCTCATCATAATCAATTCCTTCTTCTTGGGTATAACCTTGTGCAACCAGTCTTGCCTTATTTCTCACTACAATCCCTCTCTAATCCTTTTTGTTTCTAAAGAACCATGTTGTTCCAATGGCCCTCTTACCATTAGGTAGATTAACCAGTGTCCAAACCTTCTAAAGTTGAAATTATAGAAGCACCTCTTGCATTGCCTTTACCCAGCTTGGATCTTCCAAAGCTTGAATCACCTTCTTGGGTTCTTTTTAAAAGAGAAAATAGCAAACAGACAATTTTGAAAGTCTTTGTGATTTGTTCTCCTTTGCATATTAATGTAACTAACCATAGCATGTCCATCAGTAATCGTGGTCATTCTCCTTGTTTGAATAGCTGAATTAAAGTCTTCAATGATTTGGTCTTTAGGATGATCCTTGTCAATTCTGGTTGTGGGAATAGGACTGACCTTCAGGGTTGTTTTCAAGTTGTTGAGGTCAGCCTCTGCACCCACATCTTCATCATCATAAGCATTACCAAAAATTTCAGTATCATCCATTGGAGTCACATTTGAAACAGGTGGAAGTGTAAATGCATTTTTGAAAGGAGAAAATTGTTCAATTAGATGTTCCTTAAATGCGTTAGAAGCTTTAGCAGCATTAACTGGAGATGATGGATCATCATCAATACAAGATGGTCCAACAGTACTAACAGGTGTACTAACAGTATTAATACTGTTAGTACTGTTATTGTGTTCATTCTGCATTTCCTTTTGAATTAGCCTTTCAGACTCACTTCTTGTAGCTTGTTCATCCTTTCCATCATTATCTGAAACTCCACTTTTATCCACTTCAATAGCCTTCTTTCCAGCATTTACTTCTCTGTCCTTAGGATCTTAAGAGATTAATAGATCAGTTGTGCATAAAGGTATCAGGATATACTCTTGTTCAGGTTCTATCTTCTTTTTAGCTTGACCTGCAACAATGTTATCTCTAGTTCCTGCAATACCATTAGTTTGATTTCCTGTAACAACTGGCACATAGTTCATAGATATTATCAAAGAATCAACATTAAAAAGCCAGTCTGGTCTATTTCCTATCACATTAGGTGCATTTTCAAGAAATCTAATGTTTAAGGTCTCTTCAACTATCCTGGTTCTCTTGTTAAATACTCTTATAGCCTTGTTAACCACAGAGTACCCAACAAAAAATCCCTCATCATCTTTTCCATCAAACTTGCCTAGATGATCCCTGGTATTTAAGATGGTAACAGGACACCCAAAAGGTTTCATGAAGTCTATCAATGGGTTTCTTCTACTAATACGTTCATAAGGTGTCTTGGTATGAGGCTTAATGACTAAGACCCAATTTAGCACATAGCAAGCAGTATTAACTACTTCAGCCCAAAAGGTGGTTGGCAACTTAGAGTCAACTAACATAGTTCTTGCAGCTTCTATCAGTGTTCTATTCCTCCTCTCAGCAACACCATTCTGCTAAGGAGTCCTAGCAACACTGAATTCCCTCTTAATACCCTTTATTTCACAGAACTGGTTCATTACACTATTTTTGAACTTAGTTCCATTGTCACTTCTGATAACTTTTACTTTGTAGTCTAGTTGATTTTCTATTTCAGTTATGAAGGTCTTTAATATCCCACTAGTTTCATCCTTAGTGGCAAAAAAGAATACCCAAGAAAATCTACTAAAGTCATCAGTAACAACTAGGCAATAAGACTTTTTCATTAAACTATTAACATTTGTAGGACCAAATAGGTCCATATGAAGCATATGTAAGGGTTTACTGATTGAGTTCACAAGTTTGGCCTTACATGAGGCTTTGTGTTGCTTTCCTTTTTGACAACCAACACAAGAATTGTCATTTTCAAAAATCTTTGAAGGCAAACCTCTAACAAGGTTTCCTCTCAAAAGTTTGTTTATGTTTTTAAAGTTTATGTGACCAATCCTCCTATGCCATAAATTGGATTCATCAATTGTGGCCTTAGGAAAGAGGCAAGTTAATCCTTTAGTGGGAACAACACTCTTTAGGTCAACATTGTAAATGTTATCCTTTCTTGGATATCTCAGCAAGACTTGACTTTCATCAAGTAGCTTAAAGTCAGAAGATAAGACTAGACATTCAGTGTTAGTAAAAAGAACATTGTTCTTTTTGTCCCAAATTTGTGACACACTGAACAGGTTATACTTAAGCTCCTTACAAAAATACACATTATTAAAATCTAATGTTCCTGTTTTGATTTTACCTTTTCCAGAAATTCTACCTTTACCATCTCCAAAGGAAACAAAACCACCATCATAATCTTCATATTCAGTAAGATAGCATTTGTTTCCAGTCATGTGCCTAGAGCAACCACTGTTAATAACTCTTTTTTCCTTGTACTCCTTCTGCTGTGGGTTGCCCTGCACATAAAATAAGAGAATTAGACTTTTTTAGGGATCCAAGCCATTATAGACTTGGATCTGCCTCGTGCATCAATGTAAGAATATTTCTTGAAAGTATTTGATGCACTACTATTTTTGTCTTTCCAAACCCAGCATGCTAAGGCCTTAACATCATTAGCCTCTTTTCCCTTGTTTTCACTTACTACTGCTCTATCCTTAGTAGTAGTATCTTTTACCCTGACAGTATTAACCTTTTTATTGAAAATACTATTTTTGTTTGTTGAATACTTGTTAAATGGATTTGTGCCTTGTGAATATCCCTTTTTGTAAGCATTTAATATTGGTTTAGGATGATTCATAGTTGTTTTTGAGCCAACAGTATTAACTTGTCTGACAACAGTATTAACACTTACACCAGCAGTATTAATTTTGCCAGACCTAGTTAATACTGCTTGTGGAACAAATCTTCTATTAGGGTGAGGGTGAGTCATTTTATTAGCAAAGTTCTTGTGATTCACCCTACTTGAGTTATCCAACAACTGGGTCCCTTATAACTTTTTTATCACACACATAATGAAGATGCTCAAAACTACCACAAACAAAACAAGCTTTATTAATCATTTTAAAGTTACTTCCTAGTCTTTGGGACATAAGATTGTTCCAGTTTCTTTGGTTTCCTCTAGGATAGTGTTTATTCTGTTTAAATGTTTCTACCTTCTCTATTGTTTCCCTAGCTGACTTATCAAATTTTATCTTTTCAGTGCTAGAACTAACAGTTTTATTCTTAGGTATAATTTCTAGCTCACTTTCATCATCAGAATTCCAATCCTCAATGACTGGAGGTCTAAAGCTGTTCTTCCTAACAGTTTTAGGTTCTACTGCATCACCATTACTTTTTACACTAGTCGACTCATGATTTGACTCAACTTTCTTACCATTACTGGGTGTAACAATAGTAATAACATCTATATTCTCACTTTTAACTATTTCATCTATAAATGTTAGATCAGGTTTGAAGGGAATGAAGTTCCCTATAAAAGGTGGGGGAACTGCATGATATCCCTTATCAGATTTGGACTTATTATTCTCCTGATTTTCTAACATCTCAGATGAATTCACAAAGCTTTCTACTGCAGGAGAAGCTGCAGTAGAAGAAGCTGCATTATATCCTAGTCCAGTTTTAAACTTGTCAATAACTTAACTTTCCAGCAAATTATTCAAAGATTTAGATGAATTTTGAAACTTCTCTAATGTTAGTTTTAACTCATCTCTTTTTTTTTCTTCTTTTCCATAAAATTTTTTTTATTTCATTTGTTTCCACTAAAGCATTATCTCTTAGATTTAACATCACAAGGTTAAAACATAATGCTCTCGTTCAAACACAGCCTCAATAATCTTATAGTGGAGTTTAGTCTCAGCTATACTGATTCTATAACCTGCTTTATAAGATACTAAAATTAAATTGAGAGACCTTTTGTAAATCTGAAACAAACAATCATTGTTTAGCCTCAAAATTATTGAGTCGAGACAAGGAAGTTTCGGGTCACTCTACAAAGAGCTTCGGTTCCTTTAATTAGTAAATGTAGTAAAAGGATAGTATATCGGTAGAATTCGGGCACAGATAGAATAATCTAATAATGTTAAATGTTTCGGGTTTAATCCCAAGCAAAACCCGAGCCCGGGTCCTAGTTAAATATCCCGCGCGTCACTTTTAAGTGTCGGGGGTATATAAGGAACTTTTCCACTTGGAAAAGTAAGTTGTTCATTTCTAAAATAATTCATTTCTCTTTTCTCTCTCAATTCTCTCTCCTCTTTCTCTCTCTAAAAGTTCAACTCACTCTCTTTCTCTTTTCTAGTTTGATTCGTGTATGTTATATGTTATGAAGTGTTAACGGGATCCTACAATTGGCATCAGAGTAAACGTTTGATTCGTGGTTGATTCGTGGTGGTTCAACAAGATCAAATACCCGGGGTAAAAAAGAAGTCAATAGAAAAAAACAAAACCCCAAAACCGAAATTTTGTGCTTAGAATGTGTTAATGGTTTATGTTATTAAGCAAGATCTAGGCATAGGTAGCTAATATGTGCAAGAGAAATCAAGTTTAAAAGGTCAAAAATGTGATTAAAGGCGATTTTTTGGTGAAAAAATCGTATTTTACTAGGATTTTTTTTTTGCGTTTTGTGACAAACTGGAAAAGTTCTTTGTTGCGTTTTGACTTCTTTCTTTTTGCGTTTTTGACTTTCTTCTTGTTCTTTTGATTTCCTTTCATGTTGCGTTTTGATTTTTTTTATTTAACAGGTTCAAGAACCATCATTGCGTTTCTGGTTAAAGAAGATATAAAATTTAAAATAATCAAAACCCTATTTCGAAATTTTTTAATGGTGCGTTTTGGATATTTTTTGAAATTATAATTGACATTAAGTGCGTTTTTGACACATGTGCGTTATTTGAACCATTGCGTTTTGACCAAATCTCAAACCACTATGGCTTTTTGAGTGACACTACACACTGCGTTTATGGTGTCACTAACTATTCCCTTAGCGTTTTTGTGTGAAGAAAAGGTTTCAGTAAAACAGCCATAACCTTTTGATCCGTAAGTTCCTCTTCAGGCCCTGAACCTCTCAAATCGAAGAGAAAAAACGGAGACGGAGATACCGCTGTAAGCACGCTTTAGCTGGATAAAGGATTGTTCGAGGCCCAAAACCCTCGTACTACATATTTTTATTAAATCTTTTCAGTTTTTTGGAAATTTGTGGCAACACTTGTTTTTGTTCTAGCTCACGGCCCATCTGTAATTTTAGGCCCGTTTCAGTTTGGTGAGCCTATTTAAACAATCTGCTGTAACCCTAGCCAAAAAATTATCTATTTGTATACAATTAAATCATTGGCCACTGATTCCGAAGCAAATCATTTCAACGTATTTCTAATGATTTTGTAAAATCCTGTTAATTCATTATCGGTTTTAATCATAGACGTGTAAAATCCCGTGAACACGAATTGCTTACAACAACCACAACTACAATCACATCATATCCACTTAAGATCCAACAACTTTCACTTCAACTCACAGATATAATGGAGAAAAGATACATTATCTTCGTGTTAAATTCAGAAATACAACAAATGTCAACCTAATTCAAGACAAAACCAAAAGAAAGTTGCATGTTATCTTGTCACGACTTCATTCACAACCTCAAGTTCTTTAAACACGACTTAAAAGGAAGTCGAACGCGAGGATGATGTCAAACGCAGCATTTACGACACTTTTTTGTCAAGATTAGAGACTTTCACAAGGCACGCAGTTCCTAAACATGGATCCACTTCAAAAGTGCATCATGATAACAACGAAAATTCAAGAGATTGATCCATGCCCCATCTTTTAAAGTTCTCGAGACACAGTGATCAGATTACATACAAGTCAAAGTTTATTTGAATGAAGAATATCATATGGTAATCACAAACTATACTTTCTATAATACACTCGACTCATATTCCAAAGAATCCGTGATACACTGTTCCCCCCCCCAAAACATAATTATGTTAAAAACAAGTCGATTGAGAAAAGAGTGCACTGCATAAAATGGAGTATGAACACAGAGGTGAATGAAAGACTGACCAGACGACTAGAGTAAAAAGGTTGATTTCGAGTAAAGCAAGAGCTAGTTAGTTATCATTGAAAGCAATGGACAGAGATCACAAAAGCAGGAAACAAGCAGCATATCAGGGAATGATCATCATGTTAATGATCAGACAGCGACCCATAATACATAAGACCAATGGCTGAGGTACAAACGACTGATGATAATGTATCTGCTACAGGACAACAGCATACTGAGCAACCTGAATTCAATAATGAAGGAAAGGTTGACCAGAATGCTGAACAATGTCATGACATACGTCCTTTACCTGCTAAATTAACTGATAACATGACAACTAAACTCTCAGATCAATCACTCGAGTCTGAAAATGTATGTCTCAAAAATAATGTTGCCCAATTTCAAAAAGATTTTTCAAGAATGGAAGCACATTGTGTTAATCTTGAACTTAAATATCAAAATCAAGTTTTAAAAGAAGGGCAACAAGGTCAATTTTTGAATGTAAAAAGTAATGAAGCCAAGGTTAAAAATGACATAGGATGGAAGTGAAACAATAAACATCGAATTTGAACATAGTGTGGCTAAATTACTTTACAAGAATGACAGTTCCATAAGGAAAAAGAGCATTTGAAACAGACTTATCAAAGACTTTCTTTTTGATTCTAATCAAAAGTACAACGTGTTCAGACCCAAAACCAGAATGAACCTCTTTATGGAACCAACTGAACAAAAAGTCTAATGAAAATGCTGATGTACTAGCCTCAGATCAGAAAAAGGATGTTTGCAATTTGCAGAAACATTAAAATTGATATAAGGAAACTAACAGGAAAAGTGTGAATTCTAAAGGTTTGCACAGCCATCATCTTGGGAAAACCGGTTGGACACCCACCCAAAAACCAATCCGTTTGTTTAGACAACCGACTATCGATTAAGGCTGAAAGACCTAGAATATAACAAAACCACGGTTTGCCTCCCAAGTTAATGTGAACAACGGTCTAGACAAAACCAGTCCACTACACATCCATTTTGCCTATAGGGAAGAGAATTTGCACCCTGCAAAACCTCATCACATGAGTTCACCAAGCTCATCTAGGTAAGCTCAAACTACATTGTTCATAATACTACCTCGAGGAAGAGCTAAGAACAAGACACATGAACACTCTAAGGATCCCTAGAAATTTTCATAACTCCAAACATTTTGTTTGCATCGACATGTCAGAAATGAGTCTTTAATGCCAATCAAAGACGCTTGTGTCATAAAATTCTAAAAGTAGTCAACTCCCGTGCTAAGTTCCATCCCACAAAGACTACAACAAGAAACAAACCACCGTAGAGCAAACAAGGTTTGGCAAAGAAACCAGTAAGACAGATCTCAAAAGGACATAATGTTTTTCAATCCAAAAGCACCTCCGTTGTGCATAAAAGAATAACAGATACTCCTAGATCTTGTCTTCGGTGGAAACCGACGGGTAGAATTTTTCAAGACAATTGGTCTTAATGGGTTTCATACTAGGACGAAATTCGCTTTACACAAATAAAGGTTGTGACAGTAACCCCCAAAAGGTTCAAAGGAGATTTTTTTTTTTAAAAAAATCCCAAAAACTAACCAATATGAAAGCGCAAAAGCCTTGATGTCAGTGCATTACTCTCTTAACAAGTACAGGTACATCGTTCAATCCTATAAAGGAAGGACTCAGAGTTTGGTTGCGGAAAAGACAGATATCTCAGAAAACAGGGCTTCAAGGAATTTTGATCTGATGATCATCAAATGGTGTCTGCTGAAAATAACACTTCAGGCCCCGTTCCTCAATGTTCAAATGACGTTTGAACACAGCAGTTCAAGCCTCGGTCATCAATGTCAAATGATGTCTGATCACAACAGTTCAGACCTCGCACCACAACGACAAATGGTGTCTGCTGAAAATAACACTTCAGGCCCCGTTCCTCAATGTTCAAAAGACGTTTGATCGCAGCAGATCAAGCCTCGGTCTTCATGGAGATGACGTCTGTTCACATCAGTTCAGGCCTCGTTCTTCATCAAATGACTTCTGATCATAACCGTTCAGAACTCGGAATTCAAGACCACAGCAATGAACAGTCAAGTTCAAAGCTGGTTCCAAAAGTTGTTCCTTAAGCATTCAAGACAGCTACATCACGACAAGAGTTGGAATTACTATTCCACCATCATATAGCAATGCTGAGGACAACAGGTAAATAAATACAAAATCAGAAAAACAGAAAATTTCCAAAAAGATTCTTCTCGACATGTCTCTTGGAATCGATAACATTTACGTGCTTAGAAATGTCGATTAACATTGACACGGGTGTGTAAATGAAGTTCGAGCGAGAGTTTTCAAATAGTTTCAAAACATGTCATTTCTAATTTTCTAAAAAAAGGCTTCATGCAAATGTCAGAACATAACCGGACATCATATAAAGGAAAGGTTTTATAACTTAATCCTCCCAACGAGAAAATTAAACGTTCCTGCGGACATGAGCGTTACTTACAAGACATTCAAATATTTTTAAGCTACAAGAAAAAGGATAGTGTACGTTTTAGTGCGCTACCCATTACCTGTTAGAAGAAGAAGTCCTCCTAACATCTGGGTTTTTCAAAAATTTGAACACAATTTTTCATGAATATCTCGATGACAATTCATAATCTATCCAAAATTGTGGTTCAAAACACATCCACAACCCTCACAATTATTCAAAAGACAACATTTTTCAATTGGTCCTAATTTTTGAGGGGGAAGTTTTTCGAAAAACAACAGTTTTAATATTCTTGAGATACATCATCTACACCATTTCTTATGTATTCAAAACATTATCAAAAAGTTCCAAACCATTCATGCTGAACATATTTTCTCCCACAGAATTTTCAAGACAAATTTTAATCACAAGATATTTCAAAAACTAAGTGTTTATTATTTAAAATAAGGTGGTAGAAAATTAATTACAATATGATCTATACGACTCAATGTGCTGAAGAAAAGGTTGGCATGGTTCGATCTTTACCCAACAACATCTTAATTTCACGACGATTCTGAAGTCATAAGGTGGTTAGGTTAGGAATCAATCCTATGATCCAACCAGAACCGGAGGATCTACCCAAGGATAATCCAAAGTTAGAAATAGCAGTCCTTAGGTATGATTAGAGATGAATGTATATGGGAATAATGCCGACTAAGATTGAGCTAACACTGGAACAATCACAACAAGGTGTTAGTAATGACGTCTTGGTAAGCATTGAAGGCGTTGAAGAATTAAAAAGAAATGTATGGATAAAGGGTCTAAACAAAGAAGCCCTCCACACAACTTAAGGCAGAAACCGGGTCAATACATATGCTGTCAGAATCACAAGTTGATTGCTGACATTGAAAACGACATCATGGACCCAGTGATGCAATGCACAACCCTTCCCAGCCATTCGAGTTCTTCTTAAATAGAAACTGTCTCATTTGTCCACGAGATACACACGTTTCTCATTGACAATCTCACTCCGGATTGTTTGATATGAATAGTGGCAATATGCTCCAACCAGCCTTCGATACTAAAACCAAATGCACTATCCGAGTCCATAAAGCCAAGAGAATCAATAAAAATCTCGATAAGACACATCCATTCACAAACACTTGTTGAACATCATCAAGTTTCACAAGGCTGTTATCACAAGGAGTCCTACGCAAAATCATTGATGAAATTTGCCAGAACATCCGAGTGATACTAATTTATTCACAATAAGGAATGAAATCCTGCATGAGCTAAAAGAGCACAAACAAGCTCTTGGTAGGTGACTTACGAGATTCTATATGAAAACAAACTTGTTGACAACTGGATATCGATTTGGTCTAGTAAAATGAATTGACGGTTGATGTAATTTTGATGAAAAAAAAACATACACTCTCGATGTGTAACAAAAACTCTTTAACGAGTGACACTCGATTGAATTATCCCCCAAATCAATTTTCCTCAGTTTTATCCACTAACGTAAACCTGCAAGGTCAAACGGTGGAAACGGCAAACTCAATCCTATTCCAAAGCTTAATCTAACAAAGACAATATATTCAAGAAAGCTCAAGATTTAAAGACAAAGACTACGCTAACTCTGATTTAAAGCTTTCAAAGATAATGCAAAATTTGAGCATTTGTTGGTCAAAGACATATGAACGCAAGATGGCATAGAAGATAAAGACATTGACAAAGGCACAAAGTCCAGATCACAAAGCATGAAGGAACAAGCTAAACAACAAAACAACGAAGACAAAGACCAAGACCACTTCGAGCTTAAACACAAAAAAGCAATCTCAACTATCTCCATTGAAGGAGTGACACAATAACTCACTTCGGGGAGATTGTTAGCCCTCAATTTTATTGAGTCCAATAAAGGAAGCTCGTTCCCATGTGTTTCAAATACCATCACTTCGGGGGAGATTTACCTCAATTAATTGAGTCGAACAGGAAGTTCGGTCATCTAAATGGAGCTTCGGCTTTAATTAGTTTAATGTTGTAAAAGGAACATATCGGGAATACGGGCTCCGATAGATAATCTAATATTGTATATGTTTTCGGGCTTTAATCCCAAGCAAAACCCGAGCCCGGTCCTAGTTTAAATCTTCCCAGCGCGTCACTTTTAAGTGTCGGGGGTATATTAAAACTTTTTCCACTGGCAAAGGTGAAGTTGTCATTTCTAAAATAATTCATTCCTCTTTTTCCCTCCTCTCAATTCCCCTCTCCTCTTTCTCTCTCTAAAAAGTTCAACTCACACTCTTTCTCTTTCTAATTTCGATTCGATGTGTATGTTATATGTTATGGACAGTGATTACGGGATCCTACAATCATATGATTTTCTTTGACAGAGTAGCCATGAAGTCTTTCGTCCAGGATTTAAGACCAAGTATCTACCTTCAGAATCTGAACTGAAGTAACTTCCTGAAGATGTATGTGCCATCAATTGCAAAAGTTTGTAGAATGCTCATTCCCTCAGCTTGGTAGCTCAGTCATACCCACTACCCAATTCCAATCTTGGAGCAACCAAGGGCATTTTCAAGTGGGAGTTTCCACGTCACAGTTCTACTATTTATTTTATCTCTCCTTGTTTTCCGAATTTCTAGAAGCCTCATACATTCTCTTACAAAGATGACCATATTTATGACAATAAAGTAGCACTCCAACTTAGTCCTGTCAAATCCAACCATCATCATTGACCATTTACATCCCAACTTCCTCCTCCTGCCTGTCCTCTGATGAATCTCCTAGCACCTAATTGTCTGCATGGCACATTTCCCATTGTAAATCCTTTTCTTCTAAGACACCAGGGGATCAATTTTCGTTCTAGAAACCCCTCTTGCACACAGTTGAAAGAAAACAGTATGGGGCTGACTAGCATAGAAAAGCACAGATACATAGCGCATCACCAAAACTCATAAAGTTATCTCCAATAAGGATTACATTTAGTATGAGCAGCACTAACTCCATGAGCAGTGTTATCTGCTTCATTTGTGTTGTTGTTGCAGTTGCTATTAGTGCTGTTGGAGGACACACAAGCCACATTTGTGATTTGGCTTAGTACTTGATAAATCCTGCAAGTTCAGGTGTATATAACTTCAAGTTGATGTACAAGCATCAACTATGGTCTCTAACTCCTTAGTTTCCCCAAGATCAAAGCATAAGTCTTCCATCAGATGGGAAGACTTCTCACAGATTAAAGTTCAGTCTTCTTGTGTAATAATTCACGTTGATCTCTCTCAGATCTCCAACTGACTAATAAGTTTTTGCAACCTGTCAAAAGTTTGATCCATTGTTTCTGAGCTTGATCTTGAAAAGTTCTCATATTGTTGCCTGAGTAGAGTTCTCTGAACTTTCTTGGATTCTTTGTTTCCTCCATACCTCTTCTCTATGGCTTCCATGAGTAGTTTTGCATCTTTGTATGAATGAAACTTCAGTTGATCCTTATTTGGGAGTGCCATCAACAGAGTTCCTCTAGCTTTCATCTCATTCTTCCTGTCCTGCTTTTCTTCTGCAGTAGTAGGTTTATATTCCTGCTCAGTTTCTCCAATAGTTTTCTTCAGCACTTTATTACCATTCTTAATTACTTCTGGTATTTGCTAAAATATACATCTTTTATACCCCGTAAAACACTATGAAAAGAACTAAAAATGCTAAAATATGCTTTATTATATTGCAAATATGTTTGTTTGGTATTTTTATGTCTTGCAGGTAAAATGATTGAAAACGGAGCAAAAACGGGATTTATCAGGCTCAATTTGGTCAAGTTTAATTATTACTCAAGCTGAGATGAAGTCGTGAAAAGTCCCCGAGCATACCAGTAGAAAGAGCACGAGAAAACGAGTCCAACGGTGCCTTCGGATTTTATTAGGCCGGCCCGTGGCCCATTTTATGGGCCGGACCAGCCAAGCCCAAGTTAGGCCCAATTTGTATGTCAAAGCCCAAGTTAAAATCTGTTAATATAATTCTGAAATGACATCACCGTGACATCACCCACACGTGACCCAAATTAAATCATTTACCCTCATGTGCCACTCCACTAACAAATCCATTGGCGAGTAGAAAAGCTCCACGTGGCGAAGGCAATTTTACTATTCATATCTATAACACTGATGAGTGATCAAAGGGTGGAGAATAGTGCGTTCGATTTAAGCAATGAAATAGGACGGGTGTCATCCTGTGACCGGTTGGATTTTTCTGCAATTGCCTCTTAATCCGTGTGTACAAGAATAGGAGCCAATGATTGGCTACTCGAGTATATAATGATTGGACGAATTTACAACATTACCCCTTCCTTGGCTCTATAAATCAAAACGCCACCCCTCATTTTTGGGGTGTTAGTTAGTTAGTTTTTCTTAGTTTAGTTTTCTTATTTTTAGCTTATTTCAAATTTGTAGTAGCTTATTTCTAATTTTCTGCTTAATGTACTGTGCTTATTTCTCAAGCTTATTGTGAGAATGTATTAAGGATGGTTTGAAGTTGATTAAAGATTCCGTTTTGCTTATATGGTGCTTATTTCTCCTTCGTTTATTCTTTCTTCCTCCGTAGTGGCTTTTTCATTAATAAGAGGGGAGATCTATTTTCTCATGGTTTAATTTCAAGCCGCTTATAATTCTCTATATATTATTCCCTCAAAAGGTCCTTAAATGCTAAGAAATGACTCCCTATAAGCCATCAAAGTATCTCATTCGAAAATTTATTTTCATTTGGTTTTTAAAAACACTTTTTTCAAAATGATAACAGCTACAATAAGCTCGAAAATAAAGCTTATTGTTGTGTGATTGTATCATTTTGATTGATTATAGCTAATATTTTTCTGTTACGAATTAGTTTCTAAATAGCTTATTTGGTTTTGAGTAAGCTGATAACTTGCTAGATCCAACTTTTTGTTCGCGTGTTCATATATTCGATTTGTCATCTGAGTAGTTTAAAAATGCTTATCACTTATATTAATCAATTTGTTGAAAATCTCGAATGCTTATTCATCCTAGTTTATGCTTATTTCGTTTAGATTGTAGGCTTAAAAAGGAGTTTTTTAGTAATAGATCCTCTTATTAGCTTATTTTCCTTCCTGCTATTGACATATTTTCGTCCTATAGCTTATTAATTTGTTAGATTTGCTTATCTCAATTTGCTTAACTTTGTTTGCCTATTAAAATTTTATATGGTTTTCATCTCATTCTTAAGTGATTTGAGCTTATTCGATTCTTGTGGTGTTATAATTTTAGTTTAAGCTTTTCTTCATTGTAGTGGTACAATTGCTTATTTCTATTAGTGTGTGCTTATTCGTTTGAGCTTATTGGTTCTGGCTTATCAGATTTGCTTATTTTGTGAGTAGAAATTCTGTTCGTTAGCAACTGTAACTTTTGGTTTGTAAAATTGATATTGGGCCGTTGGAAGACAAAAGTTAAATTGGGCTTTGTGATCTGTTGAATTTGATTTTGGGGCCCTTACGTGTGATGGACTGTAAACAAATTGTTGTGTGAATTTGCAATTTGCAAATGTTACTATTAACAGTTACTTTGTATTTTGTTGTTTGATTTTCTTTTGGTACTGGTCAACTCATGAGGCGCGGAGCTTAAGGGTATATTTAGCTAGACCGAATTTGATTATTTGCTTTAGCTAAATAAACCGGGTGGTTATTGTTTAATTGCGGGTTTTCGATTCGGTTTTATTTTCTATCCTTTTTTCAATCAAATAGTGTAGATTTATTTAGCTTAAATTTAATATGTTTTTGATTAATATGAGTAACGAGTAGTTTAACTTGTGTTTGCTAAGTGATTAGTGATTTGGAATTTAAGTGCGGTTTTAAAAAGGTTTAAAAAATTAATAGTCATTAGAATTTTTCAATTTACATACCGTCATTTACTTTTAATGCAATTTAAATACTTGTCATTTATTTTAAAAAGCATTTTACTTTACTTGTCATTTAATTTCTTGAAACTTGTTTTTTTAAGTATTTTAATTCGTTAAACCTAAGCCCGCACTTGATGAACATTTCACGTCACTTAGCAAGCATTTTCGTCATATATATCTTTTAGATTAATTTTAGTATAATCTTATAGTTTTAAATCTTAGAATTATTATTAGTTTAATTTTTAGTATAAAAATATTATTGTCATTATCGTTTATTGTTATTTAGCGAGCATGCCCGTTTTAGTATTATTTTAGCTTTATTATAATTTTTATATTATATTTTTAGTTTAAAACCAAAACCAACATATTTGCCATTCAAGCATCAAACGAAACATTCTCGTGAATTTCAATTCATCTCTCGCCGTGGAAACGACACTCGGAAGATAGACTATTACTTTTTTGCTTATCTAATGGGATACTCACTATACTATTACTTGTTTGATATATTTAGTTATATATATTTTATTTTATATAGACTATTTATTATCGAACCAGTACCACACACCAAAGAAAGAAGCACGCCCCCACACTTAGTCTATAAAATCACACACTCTTATTATTATAAAAAATAGAAAGAATAAAAGACACGGGTTGCCTCCCGAGAAACGCTTGTTTTTGTGCGAGTCTCTAGCTTGACTCTCCCCGAATTCCTTTGTCCTTGGGGCAAAAACAGAAGAATGGAAAAATCGTCATCGGACCTTCATTCAAAATATTCGGATGAACATTAATGATCTTGAAAGTTTCATAGGTCCGATGAGATAATCCTAGAGTGAAAGAGTGAACTCCTTTGGAAATGAGTATCCCGGGATTGAAAACTTTGTCTTCATTTTCGAAGGGATATGATAACAAAGTAATAATCTCGGATGACTCAGATGACTCCTCAGGAAGAGTCAAGTCAATTGTGAGTAACCGAGGAGGTAAAATATTTGATTTAACAATATTAGCTTCATCAATTAAACTCATTGTTTTAGAATCCTTGGTTTTATCATTTTTAGAATGAGTGTCATTATAAGAACCACCATACAAAAGCTTTTTCCATTCATCATTATCGGATTTAAGGTCAAAAAGATCATCATCGTCATCTCCCGGTGGAGATGAGTAAAAGAGAGTAGGTTCACCGGTGAACCTCTCGAGAAAGGGATCAACAATATCAATATCAGTCATAGGTAAAGAAACTGTAGACGGATCTTGGTTTAGCAAATATTTAATTTCTCTAAGATCAGCTTCAGGATTAAAACTATTGTCCTCATTTCCTAGTGGAAATGGGTCAAGAAGAGCGAGTTCATCGGTGAACTCCTCAAGAAGAGAATCAATAGTCTCGACTAGTGGAGAACTATGAGAAGAATCAGATGGAAAAGTGGTACTGCCACTAATCTGC
>BQNB010137210.1:453-17886 GCA_026074375.1 Tanacetum coccineum
GGGGGGGAATCTTCGATTTGATTTTTGCCTGCAGTCGTTGTTATCACGCAATCCCGTTTTACCACCAAATTTTTGCAAAAATACCAAAAAAATGAAAAAATTTAAAATTTTTTTTTGTTTTTGTCCTTTTTTTTTGGGTAGAGTAAGAATAAATTTTTGACTCGATCGGGCGTGTTGAGCCCTAGCTAGTTCTTTTAGGCCAAAGCTTTCACGAATTCTATTGCTTTGAATTCTTAAGTGAAGAACGAGAAATGATAGAGTTAAATATAAGTTTATGTGTCAAGCAAGATTCGTCTAAAAACTTATATGAATAACTTGTGTTCTTTTTCTCCCATAAGCTTCTAATCCGCCTAATCATACGTGTTCGATTTAATTCAGCTAAGTCAATCGATGTTTTCAGAAAAAGCTTCAATGTTGCTTTGAGTCACGATTCATTTTGTGACTATGAGAATAAGTTGATCTATGGTTGAGTTAAATCAAGCACACACACGTAATCATTTATCCATGTCGGGAGTTCAAAAGTTCACAAGTCATAAGTATGAGGGCTTTACACCTAAACTTATATCGACAATGATCTCGTTTAATTGCTTGGCTTAAGACTAGTGAAAAATCGGGGACGATGAAATTTTCCGTAAGGACATCCGTAGATCACTCTATGGACGTTTCTCACTCTATGATCCCATTGTGAGTTAAATAAGAAAGACAAACCATTCAAAAAAAAAAATGAAAAAAAAAATCCAAAAAATAAAATAAAAAAATTAGAGTAGTCAATGTACATACAAAATAATGGTGTTAATCGGGATTTGTCGAAGCTATTGATTCTTTCCTTTGACAAACACTTTGCTACTTTTCAAAGTTATTAGTCGGAGGGGGTCAAGAGTCTTAGTTTTCGTAAATGCTTACTTCATAGCATTGCGTGAGGACACGGCAATACCTTAGTATGGGGGATTTTGGTATGTGCTTAATTACACATACCTTTTACCTTTAAAAACGAGCTGAAATAACCAAAAACGGACCTAAAATGCCAAATATATGCTTGTTTTGCTAATTGTATTGTGCAGGAACGGATAACCAAGAAAAGGACGAAAAACAAAGCCAAAACGACAAAACTGGACTCGGAATGGAAAAGCTGTGAAGGACAAAGCCAAATCAAAGCCAAAGACCAGAAAAGTCAAAGTCAAAGTCAACTCAACAAATTAACAGTCAAAACCGGAGCCGTAATTGAAGAATACTATTGGATGCAATCTCAACCCATCTGATGGGCCGGGAAAGCCCAATAGTATATTATATGAAGACTTTGAAGGCCCGATCCTAGCCCTTGAATAAACCAATCTCAGCCAGTGTACACACAAAACCCACCCAAACCTTATTGGGCCTTAAAAAGCCCAATAACAGAAGCACAAACCCAGTTGGGCCCAATACATAACCCAAAACCCAAAGGAAGCCCAAAACATTTTTTTAAAACATTAGGTACTTAAAATGTCATTTTTAAACTATGTTTTATAAAGAAAATTGAAATAAATAAAGAGAGGGACTGAAATTGTTATTTTACAAACTCCTTTTCTCTTTTAAAACACAAGGGCTGAAACTGCCACTATCTAAAACCTTTTATATCTTTGTTTTGATAAAACACAAGGACTGTTTGTGACACTTCTTAAAGTTGTTTATAACTAAAAAGAAAAGAAACAAAAGGAATGGAAAAGAAATGAAACCCGAGGGTCTCTTTTTGGGCATTTGAAACTTTCAAAAACCTTGCCAGCCAATCACGGCTCTCTTCCCTAACCCTTTCCCGCCACCTCCTCAATTCCCCCACCATCACATGATACACCTAATCCTTTTACCCAACCCATCCTTTACCCGGTTAAACCCATTCCCACCACCCACTAACCTCTTAAACCTGCCAAGTTGGCAATCCCCCTCAACCCGAGAAATTTCAATGGCGGATTGAGCATTTAGAAGTAGCACAAAAGAAATCAAGGGCTAGGATGGGTTGTTGAAGCTTCAGACACACAAGAAACACACATTTGAAGCCTTGAAGCTTCTATAAATTGGAGAAAGCACAAAGCCGAAACACACTAGTTTAACTTAGCATTTTTTTTACTTAACTTTTAATTAAAATTGTAACTTAAGCTTTCAGCTTACTTTTTAGTGTAATATTGTTATTTTCAAGCAAATTAATTCGAGTTTAAAGTCTATCTTAAGTTTCTTAATTTTCCAATTGTCAACTCTTGAATTCGTGTTTAAATTGTGAAGAAAATTGTGTTTTTCTTGTTACTTAATAATCACACTAGTATTAATATCATTTACCCTTAATTTACTTTAAATTAACTCAAGTAAAAACGGCTTTTACTTATTTAAAGGGGTGTTTGGTTTAAGCTTGAAAATGGGTCATTTGGGGTTTTGCATGGGTCAAGTGCACTCAGCCACTTTTGGCTGAGTGTGTAGGGTTTATTAAGCCTTTCTAATCACGACTTGTAATTTGAAAATAAGTTTTTAAGTTGTTTCTATATTCTTTCAAAATTTAAATGAGCCAAAATGACTATAAGAGCTTAAGCTGTTGAGACAGCTTAAGCTCCTCATCTCTTGTGTTGTTTAAGTTACAAAAAGCCATTTACCAAGCCCTTTGTTGCTGCCCTTTTACTTTGACAACATAAGTCAAATTTTAAGCTTTGAATAATTTTTGAAAGTAACCAATTTTAAACCCAAAATTCAGCAGCTTTTATTGTTTTTTAGGCTCCCAAGTTTTGAAAATAAGCTCATTGGAAAACACTTTTAATCTGTTTGTGCTTTGTATTGGCCAAAAAGCTCATAAGAGCTTATTTCATAAGCCCAAAATAAGCCTTAAGCTCACTGCCATGCTCCCCTGGTGCTAGACACCATTTTCAGCCCCTTTTTTATAGCTTATTTTGTATTAAGCCCTAGGTTCTTTTTGCTTTTTCATATAGCCTATAGGTAGTTCTTTAAGTCCCCTTTAGCTTATAGCTTATCTAGCTTATTTAGTTAGCTTATTTAGGCCTTAAAGTCACCATTTTTCTGTTTTCTTTTAAAACTGTCAATTTAGCTTATTTGCATATTAGCTTATTTATAGGGCTTATTAGTGACTCTAGCTTAAATTTTAGGGTACCCTTAGGTCTAGTAGTTATTCCAACTAGTTTCTAGCTTATTTTGCAGCTTAATAACCTCAAAGAAATAAAGCAAATAAGCTAATAAGCTTAATAAATTTCTAGCTCAGACCAAAGCTCAGATTTTTATGCTTATTGAGTACCTACAGTTATTCTCCCTTTTATGTAAAATGTTTCTTCCTAGTCCCCTTTACAAACTTTAGCTTTCTTGCTTTTTGCTAATAAAAAACAAAAAAAAAAAACCAAGCACTTTAGGACCCACTTTGTATCCGGGGTCCACCTCAGGGATCCATTTGTGTAATTTTTCTTTTGTAGTATACCTCTGTTAGTCCTGTGGTTTGTTAAACTGTTACCCCGTTTGTCTTGTGTCCTTTTCCTGTTAGTCCCTTAGGTTAAATCCCCCCCCCCCTTAGTTAGTTTATTTAATTTAATTAATTTAAATTAGGTTTAGATTTAATTAGCTTAATTACTTTTAATTGCTACAGTAACTTTTGGGCATTTTTACATTTTTAGTTTTGTTAACTTTTTCTTTATTTAATTTAAATTTTCCAGAATTTTTAGACTTTTATTTTCTGTCTTTTTCTATTTTCTTAATTTTAATTAGTGCTTAATATTTAAAAATTCATAAAAAATACAAAAATTAACAAAAAATTATTTTTCTTTTTTAGAAAATTTTCTTTAATCAAATAGTTTGTAGGAAAATTATTAAAACTTGTGTAGGGTGATTTTTGCCTAAAATTTCAGTTCCGGGCCCGTTTACGAGCGGATTTTTCGTTTCTTAAAAAACGTCTTGTACGATTTTTTAACTCGATTTTGAAATTTTTTGCATTTTATTTTACAGTTAGAATATTTTTGATTTATTTAAATTTTAAAATTAATTTCCTGAACTTTATTTTGTATTTTTAGTTTTTAGCTTGCGATTTAATTCCCGGTCAGTCTCATAAATTGGCTTGTTTAATTTAGTTCTATTAGTGTTAATATTTTAGTTAGTATTTTTTTTTAGCACTAATTAGTTACCCGTAGATTTATTAGGGTTTCTCATTGCATTATTTATGCCCCGTTGTTTAAGGATTCTCGTATTAACTTATTTTTGTTCCCGTAGTATATTTAAGATTCCCATTTTCCATTGCTTGTTTTCGAAGAATAATTTTAGTTTTCTTTAATTAATTCTTAGCTTTATCTAGTTAATAAATAAAATCAATTGTTTCTCAATTCAAACGGGCTTCATTCTTTGACTCTTGCTACATCCTGTTTAGGACTCGTTTCAAATCCTATTTCCCAACAACCTTGTATTCTACCAGAAAGAGATGATTAGGATCGTTTATTTCAACCTATGTTCGATGAATATTTCAATCCTTAAATAAATGCTTTTTCTCTAGTTCAAGAAGCTGCTGCTCTGAGAGCTGTGATTTTAGCCGATTCTCCTATGTCAACTTCCATTGACCAGGATGCTCCATCAGCAAGTACTCCATCAACACACGAACAAGAACATTCTCCAATCATTTCTTAAGGTTTTGAAGAATCACCAAAAACACCACTTTTTCATGATGATCCACTTCATGAATCCCTTTATGAAGACTCAACTTCTCAAGGATCATCATCTAATGTGAGACAAACTCACACTACATTTGAACACCTTGGTAGATGGACTAAGGATCATCCTATAGCAAACGTGATCGGAGATCCCTCTCGCTCTGTCTCTATGAGAAAGCAACTCTAAACTGACGCCATGTGGTGTTACTTTGATAACTTCCTAAATTCTATAGAACCAAAGAATTTTAAACAAGCAATGACCAAACCGTCATGGATCGAGGCAATGTAAGAAGAAATTCATGAATTTTAAAGACTAGAAGTTTGGGAATTGGTGCCATGTCCAGATAAAGTGTTATTGATCAAACTAAAATGGATTTATAAGGTCAAGACTGATGAATTTGGCGGGGTACTAAAGAATAAGGCTAGACTAGTTGCTCAAGGATTCAGGCAAGAAGAAGGAATCAATTTCGAGGAATCATTTGCACTGGTTGCTAGAATAGAGGCCATCCGTATCTTCGTAGCCAATGCCGCTCACAAGAATATGACGATCTACCAAATGGACGTCAATACGGCCTTCTTAAATGGCTAGCTAAAAGAAGAGGTCTATGTTTTTCAACCAGAAGGATTTGTTGATCAGGACAACCCATCGCATGTGTATAAGCACAAAAAGGCCCTCTACGGTCTCAAACAAGCACCACTTGCATGGTACGACATGTTGTCAAGCTTCCTCATCTCACAACATTTCTCCAAAGGTGCAGTTGATCCAACACTCTTCACATGGCAAGCTGGGAACGACTTATTACTGGTACAAATTTATGTTGACGATATAATATTTGCATCCACTAATACTTCCATGTGTGATGAGTTTGCTAACCAGATGACCATTAAGTTCAAGATGTCGATGATGGGACACATGTCATTCTTTTTAGGATTACAAATTTCTCAAAGTCCCAAAGGCATCTTCATTAAACAATCTAAATATGCTTCCAAAATTGTTAAAAAATATGGTTTGCTTTCTACTGATTCTGTCGACACACCCATGGTTAAAAAGAATAAACTGGATTAAGATCTACAGGGGAAACAAGTTGATGCTACACTTTACCGTGGCATGATCGGATCCCTTATGTATCTTACATCCAGTAGACCTGACCTAATCTATGCAGTCTCCTTATATGCTCAGTATTAGGCAAAGCCTATCGAAAAGCAGTTACAAGCGGTGAAACAGATCTTTCAATACCTTAAGGGAACCATTAACATGGGTCTCTGGTACTCGAAGGATACTGATATGTCACTAATAGCGTATGCAGCTGCCGACCACGCGGGGTGTTAGGACACTAGACGTAGTACATCAAGAAGCGCTCAGTTCTTAGGTGACAAACTTGTTATTTGGTCGTCCAAGAAGCAAAAGAGCACTGCCATCTCGAGTACATAGGCTGAATATATTGCCTTATCTAGGTGTTGTGCTCAAATCCTATGGATGCGTTCACAGCTCGCAGATTATGGCTTTAAATTCAATAAGATTCCTCTGTACTGCAACAAGAAGAGTGCGATTGCTTTATGATGCAACAATGTTCAACATTCAATAGCCAAGCACATTGATGTTCGCTACCATTTCATAAAGGAGCAAGTGGATAATGGAGTCGTGGAACTATACTTTGTCCGGACTAAATACCAACTAGCTGACATCTTCACCAAACCTTTGCCATGTGATAAATTTAACTTCTTGATCGAGAAGCTAGGTATGAGAAGCATGTCTCTGGAAACATTGAAATGTCTGGTAGAGGAAACGGACGAGTGATGGTGGTAACTCATATCATGTATCATATGTACATAAGAAAACATAAAAACTTAAAAAAAAATTTCTTTTATATAAAATTTTCAAAAAGAAAATAAAAAATTATAAAATCAGAAAAATACAAAAATATGTAATCTTGGCATGTCTTTTGCAATCGATAATATTTACGACATTAGAAATGTCTTTCAATAAAGACACGGTGTTGTAAATAAAGTTCGAGCAAAAGTTTCAACTGTTTTCAAAACATGCCAAATGGTTTGCTATTAATTCTGACAGTAACCCGTTCATCATCTTAAAGGCAAGTATATCTTCAAAAAGATAACTTGACCGCATAACGGGAATTTATTTTCTCGAATATGAATTACCTTATATTCATTCAAGGCTTATGTGTATAAATAAGAGAAATCTTATTTTTGATGGTGTTGATTTTATAAAAATATAATCATCTTTCGGATTCATCAGAAAATCATTTTCTATGATAATTTTGATCTATCAAATAATGACTACAGCTCTTTTAATAGAAAACGGGTCATTAATTGAGGGGGAGACTCTGTCAAAATTATCTTCTTCATAATTAATCATGTGATAATCGAAAAAGGTTTTAAACACAACGGATAAATGTTTAAAGGGGAGTTAATTAATTTTAACTCAATCGGGCTTTATTTGTTATATGTTTAATCTTATAGGGGTGTTAATGCAAAATGTGATACTTATTCTTGTTTACTAAACTTTAGGGACTAGTTTTGCCATTTGGGAAACTTAATTTTGCCTTAGGAAAAGTTTATTAGAAAATTAGAAGTCTTATTAAACCCCAGGGGGCATTTATGCCAAAACCTAAAAAGATTTAAACATAAACACCCCCTTTGTCCTTTTCATTCACACGACACATACATAAACCCTTAATCCTCCATTGTTGAAATTTAAGACCTTCAAGAAATCATTCAATCTTTGTTATAATCAAAAGTTACACTTGTTTTAATGTTAAAACTTCCATATATCAGACCTAATCTTGGAATTATACTCGGAAAGCCCTAAAATTCGATCTAACTTTCGTCACCCTAAAAAGTGGATGAAATCTTAAATTGATTGAGGGGTCTTAGTCCTATAGGGGTCTAGATGATATACCTATAACAATTTTTAATAAGGATAACGTATTCATACATTTTGATTGATTCTTGATGTCAAACTAATGAAAATTAGTCAAGAACGTGTAAAAGTTCATGGGTTTGGGTTTAAAACTGCTTAAATGATTGCTTGTGTGTATTTGAGTGTTGTTAAACATCCTAATGTGTTAAAATCTTGAAGAACTTAGGTTTTCGTGTTCATATGAGTCGAATAAGTTAAAAGATAATATTTTTGTGGTTAATTCATGGAATAAATGTGTTAAACTGATTCCTAGATGCTATATGATCATGCTATGATAGATATTGATGCTTGATAAGGTGTAAAATGTTGGTGTAAAGTTTGAACAGTCGAACTATACGTCTTCTCATAGGCGAACTATACATTTGAGTTAATGCAGGCGAACAATACGTGTTTACATAGGTGAACTATACGTTTGTATTAATACAGGCAAACTATATACATTTCCATAGGCGAACTATATGTTCACCTTTAACACAAGCAAATTATACACATGAATTTAACACAGGCGGACTATACATAGGATTAACACAGGCGAACTATTAACACAGGCAAATTATACACATATAATAGGCGAACTATACAAGATTTTTCCTAGAAGAACTAATCTTGTAATCTTGGTAATCAAATCTCGTAACCTAATCTAAGTATAATTAAACCTTAACTTATCACTTAGTGATTAATTTAGGTCTAGTTTTTCCTTAGAAATCTTTAGTGATTGCCTTGGTTTTGATAGATTGCCTCTAGTTAGTGTGTTGTATGATAATATGTTTATCCTGGTTTCATGTGTCACAATACTTTACATACTAACTGTGTGCCTAATTCCTAGTAAAAATTTGTCTTGCATCTATAATCATAATTCATGATCTAGATTGTCATTCAGTGATATATATATTTACTTGTATATAAACTGTATGTGACAAATCTTAGCAGAATCATGTCTTCCATTACTGCTCAACAAGCCAAACTTGATCTTGAACTTGTTCCCAAGGAGACAAGACTTGAGATTGGAAAATGAAACAGAAGACTTAATCCTAGAAAGAAACCAAGAGAACCCACATTTCAAGTTATTCTAGATGTTCTTGCTCTCACTCAATGCTACTCTGCATTTCTTATCACTGCAGATGTTCCAGAAGTTTACATGCACCAATTCTGGGATTCTGTTCACAAGCATGACACCTTCTACAGATTCAAATTAGACAAGAAGAAGAGATTCAAACTTAACATAGAAACCTTTAGAGACATCTTTCAGATCTGCCCTAAAGTTCATGGTCAAGACTTTGATGCACTTCCTACTGATGAAGAAATTGTGTCTTTCTTAAGAGAACTTGGTCACACTAGGGAAATCAATGATGTTATTGTTGATCAGATGCATCAACCTTGGAGGACTTTTGCTGCTCTCATCAACAGGAGTCTATCTAGAAAGACAACTGGTCTTGACAAGCTTCGTCTCTCTAGAGCACAAATCCTTTGGGGTATGTACTATCATAAGAATATGAACTATGTTGAACTACTTTGGAAAGATTTCATTTACCAAATCGACAACAGAGCCTACAAAAAGCAAAAGAAGATGTACTACCCTCGATTCACCAAAGTTATCATTAACTACTTCCTTACTCAAGACAAGACAGTCTCCTGGAGAAACAGGATCGGGATGCACACCTTTAGGGATGACTATCTGATAAACACCTTAAGATTTGTCTGAGCAAAAGAAACAAATTAAATCTATGGAGCTATACTTCCTAAATCATTGACTAGTCCTGAGATGAAGGAAGCCAAAGCTTACAAGACTTACCTTGGCTTTTGATATTAGGAGCTACACCTCTACAGAATGCAAAGGTAAATTCAAGAAAGCTTCTCCATCTAAGGAGGACCTTAGTCTGAATGTTGTCCCTGTGGATGAAGAACCTAAATCTGCAAAGAAAAAGGTTCATGCCTAGAAGACTGCAAGAAAACAGACCTTAGAAGTGGTTATAAGAGATACTCCTACGGTGTCATCGTCTAAACAGAAAGGAAAGGTAAAAGTTGATAGAGGCAAAGGAATAGAGTTTCTCTCTGAAGTGGCATTAACTAAAGAAGCTCAGATGAAAGAAGTCCGCAAGAAGAGTTTGAGGGACTTTTACAGGACTCATCTAGTGGTTCTGGTGCTGCAAAAATCAAACCTTCTGTCATAAGTGAAGGAACTGGTGCTAAACCAGGGGTTTCCGATGTGACTGAGGAAGAATCATCTGAAAGTGAAGCTGAGTCTTGGAGAAATGATGAAGATGACAGAAATAATGATCAAGACTCAAGTGGTAAAGGCAGTGAACAATAGAATGACAGTGATGATGACAAAACCCAATATGACAATGAAAATGAGTCGGATTCCGAAAATGAAACTGATGAGAATGAAACGAGTTCAGAATATGATCATCAGGATGATGAAGAAGTTGAAGATGATGAAGAGGAAAAGGAGGACGAGTTTGTTAGAACCCTGTCTCACTATTCTCATACTGATGATGAAGATGAAACCAATGAAGAATCTAAGGTTGAAGATAAAGCTGAAGGTGATAAGGACGAAGGGATGGATTATACTACCAATCTGCTCTACGATGATGTGGATGTAAGGATGAATGAACCGACTCATGCTGATGAAGAGTTTGTTCAAGAGGAGGGTATTGATGCTGAAATGATTGACGCGCAACAAGGGAAAGAAAATCTGGAGAACACTTTTGATCAAGTCGTAGAAGATGCTCATGTGACAATTTCTACTGTTGCAAAGGAGACTGAAGTTCTAGTTACTAGCTCTTCCCGTTCATCTGACTTGGCATCCAAATTCTTAAATTTTGCAGATATTCCTCTTAGAGATGCTAAAATTGTTTCTCCAATGGATGTTTCGGTTCATCATGAAGTTTCAAGCACTCAAACATCCACACTCCTTATAGTACCTGTGTCAGTCATCACAACCATTCCAATATCTTTACCATCCTTCACACCTTCACCACTATTATCAACACCCACACCAACATCAACAACTAAAGAAACAAATCCTCAATATGAACTTCCTGATTTCGCATCTGTCTTCCAATTCAACTACAGAGTATCAGCTTTATAGAAAGAAGTTGCTAACTCAAAAAGGTTGATCCTCGTAAAAATCAAGTGACTGCTCTAATAGATGAACGTCTGGACGTAAGACTTGGAGCTACCATAGAGGAGTTTATGAGCCACCTTTCAGAATCTATTACTGCTAAGATTACCATGAAAGTCAAGATTCAACTTCCATAGATTCTGCCAAAGGTAGTATCTAACTTTGCACCCCCAGTGATCCAGAAGATAGTTGAAGAGTCACTTAAAGATGTTGTTCTAGCCAAGGAGTCTTCTCAACCAAAATCAACATATAAGGCTGCTGCAACGCTTACAAAATTTAAGTTAAAGAAGATTCTTATTGATAAAATTAATAGAAGTCAATCATATCTGACAGCAGTTGAACACAAAGAATGCTATAATGGATTGATCAAGTCCTATGATCTCGACAAGCCTCTCTTCTCCACGTATGGTAATGTGTATTCGTTGAAGAGAAGCCAAAAAGACAAAGATAAAGATGAAGACCCTTTCGCTGGATCAGACCGAGGGTTAAAGAAGAGGAAGATGAGCAAAGATGCTGAACCATCAAAAGGTCCAAAAACTAAAGAATCAAAGTCTGGCTCATCCAAAGGCACAAAGTATCAATCAAAATCTTCTAGAAAGTTTGTTCAAGATGAAGAACCATAGTTTGAGGTTGCAGCATCTGATATGCCACAAGATCAAGAAGGGTATAAGGGTAGTGATGATGAAGAACCCAAGAGAGAGGCTGCATCTAAACGTGACTGGTTCACCAAACTAAAACAACCTTAAGAACCCATTGATCTTGATTGGAATGTTGGCAAGACTCCTCAACAAGGACCATCTCAAAGCTACTTAATGACCCTTACAGCCTCTGATGATAAACCTTCAAAGACCTTTGATGATTTGATGAGCACTCTTGTTGACTTCTTTGCTTTCATCATGAACGGCCTCAAGATCAACAATCTGACATAAGAAACCTTGTTAGGGCCAGCATTCAAACTCCTCAAAGGCACATGTACCAATTATACTGAGTTGGAATATGACTTTGAAGAATGTTATAAAGCTTTATCGGAAAAACTTGATTGGAACAACCTAGAAGGCGGTGATTATCCATTTGACCTTACCAAGCCCCTTCCTTTAGTCATAAGTGGGAATCGTCAAAAAGTACTGATTGACTACTTCTTCAACAACGATCTTAAGTATCTACAAGGAGGAATCTCGACCATGACCTACACGACTTCCATTACAAAGACAAAGGTAGCTTAGTATGATCTTCCAGGCATTGAATACATGGTTCCAAACATATGGATTCCTATTAAAGTTGCCTATGATAAGCATACATTATGAGGTATTTCTCATTGGAGAGAACAACATAAGACCTTCTATGGATATGCACGAGGCCTGCAATCAAGTCATGATGTGTGTTCTACTAAAAGGATTCTGGCAGTAACTCAGGTCGAGGTAATGAAAAAGCATGGGTATGGGTATCTGTGAGAGATTAAAGTAAGAAGAGCCGATAACGACCTTTACACGTTCAAGGACGGTGACTTCCTGTGACTACGTATCAATGACATCGAGGACACGCTGATCCTTGTTGTTCAGAATAGGCTCACAAATATCTCGGGCGATGATGTTTCCGACTTTGCGATAGCTTTAAGAATGTTCACCAGAAGCATAGTTATTCAGAAGCGAGTCAAAGATCTTCAACTAGCAGTGGAAAGTTATCAGAAGAAGATCAACGTCACCAAGTCAAATAGTACCAGACCCGAAATCAGGAAAAGGGACCCATACACTCCATATCAAGACCCGCAAGGATTCATTTATGTTGACAGCATAGGGAGAAACAGGTTGATGCGTTCAGATGAACTTTACAAGTTCAGTGACGGCACATTAACAAGGCTTTACTCTTTTCTTGATGACATCACCAAGAATATCCAAATAGAGTACCTGCCGAAGAGAAGATGGAGTTCCTTGGAAAAGAAATGAGCTCATTTCATGATCAAGGCTATTGATAAGCTGCAAAAGGAAAGAAGGATGTTGAGGAGCTTAGAAAAGTTTGTTGGTGGGAGACACTACAGAACTGACCTTAGGCTACTCCAACAAACAATATGACTTTGTCATATTTTGTTCGTCTCTATAAGGTCATTTCATATATCATAAACTTGTGAATATGTATATATAGTGTAGACTTAATGGTGATAATAAGGAGTGCTCGAGTACAAAATTTTCAAGAATTTCTTAGTAAATTCAAAAAAATTCAAATTATTGTACACAACACTGACTTATATACCCTCAAACATTTAGGAGGAGCATTAAAATGTTCTAAATATGGCTTGTAAATAATCACAACATTTCTCTCCCCGTAAGCATAAATTTTAATCTTTTGGTATCCAAAATATCAATAGACTTGACATTTTTGATAAGGGGAGAAAATGTGATTAAAATATATGGCTAATAATGTGATTTTTAAGATCTCAAGTGTATGCTTACCCATATATGTGCTAAACTCTTTTGATTAATCGATGCACATATAAAGGGGGAGAAAATGGTTACGTGATTGCCTGAAATGTGGAAGTACCAAAGACCGACCATTTAAATTACTGCATTGGAGTTATAAGGTGGTTAAGTTTAGGTATTCATTCCCATGATACAGCCAGAACCAGAGGGATCTACCCAGGGCTATTCCACTAGATAGTGTAGAAGTCCTTAGGTATGAAAAAATGAGTAAAGTGAGATTAAGGGAATAGTGCAAACTGAGATGGAGCTAGTACCGGAATAAACCCAACAAGGTACTAGTCATGAAGTCTCGGTAAGCACTGAAGGGGTTGAAGAATAAAAAAGAATTGTAAGGATAAAGGGTGAAAAGAAAGAAGCCCTCCACACACTCAGGTAGAAACCGAGTCAAATCATATGCTATCAGAAACACTAAGTTGTTGTTTGTTATTGAAGATTGTCATGGACCCAGTGATGCTATGCACAACCCCCCTAGTCACTCAAAGTCTCTCAACATACTCTTGTTTCACTTCTCACGGAGATTACATGTATTTCTATCGACTTTCTTACTCCGAGTTAGTTGGAATTAAAAAGGTGGCAGTCAGCTCCAGCCTCCGATCACTAAAACCAAATGTACACTATTGAGTCTAGTGCCAAGAGATCATCCATAAATCTATCTAGGACACTTATCCATTATAAACTAGTTTCTCACACAATGTGAAAACTAGTAAATATCATTAGAGTCCTACGCATTATCCTTGTGATCTTGCTAGAACATCAGAGTGATACATACGTACTCACAATGACGATGGAAATCCTGCTAGAACCAACATCAAACAAGTTCTTGGTAGGTGACTTGTGCGATTCTTATAAATCAAACTTGTGAAAACTGGAAAGCAACAATGGTGCGATTCTATATGAATCATACTTGTTTCAGGTTATGAATCGACGATTGATGAATTTTGAAATGTTAAAACTCTCGATGTGTCACAAAACCACTTTAGCAAGTGACGCGTCGATTGATCTTTCAGATCAATTTTTATTTAATTAGTGAGATAGTAACTTACTGGTTCACTCTTATCGTGCTGTCTGCTATGAGACGTTCCGATAATGAGAACATGCTGAGTATGATGAATCTAATACATATGTGTTAGAAAGATTCAATACTACAGCTGGAAATCCTGTCAAAGAGATTCTTCTTAAATTGAATCTACCTGATCACAAGTCAATCCTCACGGATTCGAAGGTTACTCCAACCAAACACGGGCGAATGACAAATCCATATTAGTCCACCCACCTTTATTGCTAACTGTTTTTATTTTAGGAATATATAAAGATGGACGCGAAGACACCTGGTTCCAGCTGACTCACAGATTCATAGCCACATGTTCATACTCGATCGATATTTATAAAGACATCATGAAAGCTCAAGTACATGTTTCAATTCCGCTTGTCTGATACCGTACGTCCTTCTCGAAAGCGACAAAGTGTTAAAGTTAAAGAACCTCAAGAAAGATGCATCATTAAAGTTTTCAAGTTATCATACCAAGAAAAGTATGAGCATGTCGGTCCAAAGTCACAAGATCACAAGATGGCAAGATTGCAAGACGATGTAAAAAGATTATGGTTGATGATCTCAAGAAGTTCTAAATCACATTCACGTCAAGTCAAAGATACAGGTCAAAGCCTAAAGTCAAAGATCACTACATCAATTCTCAAGTTAAAGATTAAAGTTAAAGACTACGAGCTCAAGACTAATGTCAAAGCATAGTATGCTAGGTTTAATTTTTTGTAAATTGGAGTGACCTCCCTTAGGGGGAGATTGTTAGGAATACGGAAAGTATCGGTCACTTATGTTGATAGAAATAATGCCTAAAAACGTTATTAATATTTTTCTACCTCTCTACGTTTTGATAATCACAAAATGTAAAAACAATTAATGAAAAATTATTCCTAAACAAATAATTAGTAGTAAATTAATCCCTTAAAGGTATGAATAAATAAATGCTTAATGCATTTTATGATCAAAGGAATTTTTATTTAACCTCACATTTTTTTATAAAAATGTCACAAACATTTCTATATCTTTTACAAAACATATTTAGAATTAAAAGAAATATTTTATTCAAATAAATATTTTGAATTCAAATTTTCTACCTAAAAACGGCTAGAAATGTTCCAGAAAACACCTCCCCCAGAAAAGACAAAAAAGGGAGCCTCTGGGCTGGGCGGCCCCCTTAATTATAAGGGCGGTCCCCTTAATTATTAAGAGGATTGGCACGCTAATTAAGGGGACCGCCCAGACAAAAAGGAAACTCAGTTAGCCTATAAATACTGGACTATTCCCCACTGATTTTCTCACCTTTTGCACATACGTTCTTTCTGTTTTAAATCAGTTTATACTCTCCTACAATCCTTTGATCATTTAATCATAAAGCTTTGTTTCCAAGTGATCCAAGCTTAATTCCTCAAGTGCAAGAGAAGAATACTTCTTTTCCTCAAGTCAAGAAGTGTTATAGTTTAGTTGGTGTTGTTGTAAAGTTATGTTAGATCTTGTAAATCATTTGTGTATATTGTGAAGGTGTGTATTGTAGTTGTGTATAATAGTTAGATTGTGGTGATCATTGAAAGTAAAGTTAGATCGTAGTGATCATAGTAAGTAGTGTTAGATTGGTGTGATCGTAGTAGTGTCTTGGTTGTGAAGAGAAGAGAAGTTGTGAAGTAAAGATAAGTTGTGAAGCGAAGAGAAGTCATGAAGTGAAGCAAAGTTGTGAGTTGTTGTAAAGTGGTGTGATTAGCATACAAGAGTTGTGATAGATTGGTTCTAGCTAGGATTAGAACTCGACATTTCGCTTAGTGTCGGAAATTGGTGTAAGCAAAGTTGTGTACGGTTTTCTCCGCCTAAAGGGAGTTTGTTGACATAGTGAAGAGAACTCTCGAGTTTGGTGCTCGAGGAGTGTAGTAGGGCGAAGAGGTGCTTCGTTACCGAACAACTATAAATCCTTGTGTTGTAGTTTGATCTTTCTAAATATTATCTCTTGTCTTTCACATTTACTTGTCATTTATTTACTTACTTGTATTGTTCATATTGTGCACATATTGAGATCACATAAAGTCGAATCTAAGTTTTTATAAACAAACATAACATTAATTTAAAAAGCGATAAACTATTCAACCCCCCTTCTAGTTTTCCACAATACCCTTCTATCTTTAAGAAGTGAAGACCCCAATTTTAAGATCCAAGAAAAGGCAGTTGAATATGTGAGAGCATTAAATGTTGCACCATTTGAAGTGGTATTTGCAAGGCCTGTTGATGAGGTTCGTGGCAGCTGATACGTTTACTTGTTTTAAATAATTTTACAAGTTTTAAATTTATAAAACTCGTCTACCGATGTCTACACGCACGGGAAAAAACCTGGTCGTATGTAGTGCAGGACTTCGTAAATCCGAGGTCGTCCCAATAGCTAAGTTGAAATAGTTTTAATTTGATTAGTGTCATAAGTTTGAAAATGGTTTTGAATTGATTAGAGAATTTGATAGGAAAGTAAATTGCGAAAAGTAAATGAGATAAAAACAGTCAGGGAGAAAGACGTACTAACCTAGTTATTTCATTACTGATGTTATGATGCGTATTTCCTGTGCAATGTGTAAATATCATTTTATTAGTGGTTCTAATATCAACAGACCCGAATTGGCATTTGAGGTCTGCCCTATACTTCCTGCGATCCCGAATCCTCTGCAAGTCACAATGGTAAGGCATCCAAGTTGTAGTGATTAAACTCTAACTATCCTAAAGACCTGTCTATAACCTAGATAGATTATAAACCCTCTCTTAGAGTTCCTGCCCTTTATAAGTGTTTAATGTGATAGAGACGGTAATTTGTTTAATTTCTATACTAGTGATAGATGCCAACCTATCCTAGTACCTTGTTAACCCCATGTTCAACAAGTCCGCCTAATAACAAAACTAACAGGATTTAAACCACCCTCAACACTACCAAAACTCAGGGATCAATGATAGGCAATAAGGATATCTAATAAAGCGATAATTAAACAGGAAACATTCAACATAACAATAGTAAATTCATAACTAGGCCAGCACTAGAAGTGCTTAGCCGCTCATGGTAACAATACAGCAAGAGTAAATGAAAGGAATCATGGATTTTTTTTTTGAACGGAAAAGGAAGGAATCATGGATTGAATCATCATTAGTCTTACAGTATGCGTTTATGAATGATTAAATACAAAATTAAGTGAAGTGAC
>BQNB010137213.1:0-17885 GCA_026074375.1 Tanacetum coccineum
GCAGTTTTTGTCTGTTTTTGGTCATTTAAGCTCGTTTTTAGAGGTAAAAGATATGTGTAATTAAGCACTTATCAAGGACGAATGATGCCACTAGCTTAAAGAGTCATTATACATGTTCAAAAAAATATTGGATAATTTTAGGAGTTTTAGAAGGACTTAAGAGCTAGATAAGTCAAAACCAACTATTGGGTGATCTTAATACAAGTCTAAATAACCTAATTAAAGTGTTGGATTAAAAAGTTAACTACCCCAAACGGCAAAAATGCCTACTGAAGAACCGGCATGGACGGTTCCATTGGCCGAATGGAACTGGCCTTTGCTGCACATGGAACCGCCTGTTGCAGCCAAGGTTCCTATTCCTCAAATTTTCTAGTAATCTTTCAAATGAATTCTAAGCCTAATTTTCACATATATTAGTGATCAAATGAATATACTTGACAATATTAAAGGCTTATTGGAAGGATTCAATGCTTGTACCTTATAGTTTTCTACTATGCCAAATGCTTCTAATTCTAGAGGGGAATAACAAACAAGAAGCATAAATTGCATAAAAATCAACCAAATGCCTAAAAGATTTAGTTTAGAAACAAGCATTTAAGAAATCAAACATAAATAACACAAAAACTAAGAACATTCATACAAGAATATGATTTAAATAGTTAAACCAAACGCGAGCATAATGAAGAAGATGATTTTAGATTAGCAAACGATTGCACTAACAATGACAAGAAGTATATTGATTATATGCTTGTCTCTTATTGATTTTGAGTTCGTTTATTTGTGAAGAATAAGTATCAACCTTGTTATATTGTTCCATCGCTTGTTTGTCTATTTAGGTTCTTAATTAAATTTTCAAAATAATATGGTTTTGAAAGGAAGATCATAAAATTCTACAAGAATATCAAAAAACACTTTGACATAACATAAGTGCTCAAGTAGCAAGTATATCATGTAGCAATGTCATGTAAGGAGCAAGATGAAAAGATCATGTAAATCACTAAAACATCAAAAATATAGATTTAAGGAATGCCAACAATGAACAAGAACAATCAAACATAGATATATCCATATCAAAAATCATCAAGTATCAAAATGAAAAATTATGAGATCATACGAGACATCATATAAGAGAAAAAATCATGCAAGTCATGTTTAATCCTTAACATTTAGCATAAAAGCATTTTAAGACAAAACAATACCTTTCTTAAGAATTATGCATTTGTCAATTAATCAAATAGTTATCAAACACCAAGATAATGACATGGCAAATAATCAAGCAAGAACATTCAATCAACACATGAATATGCAATGCAAGAAGTCATGAAAGACTAACAAAGAAAAGATCATATTTACCACTAGTATAGAAAACATAGCATTAGTGGTGTTTGGGAGATGGAGAACAAGATGGTGAACTAGTGGTTATAGAGGATTGACAAGATGAAATGACACTGTCAAAATGTGTAGATAATTTTAATGAAGTATATTTGAAACATTCCTTTTTAAGCAAGACCAAGAATGTTTAAAACCTTTGGTGGAAACGCCATGATCAAAAATTGACCTTTTGTTATTATACTAAAAGTTGACAATAATATTTTACAAATCCATTGAGACCATCTTTACATTAAACTAGGCTTAATTATATTTAAAGTGACGGGTGGCACAACTTCTAATTCCATACGATTGATTTTATGCAAGATTCCTAAAATGGCCCATTTTATACAAAACTTGTCGTTTTAATCTTATACACGGCTAAAAGACCGAAACTTGACTTTTATATCTTGAAATAACATGAAGACCGTGTAGGCACTAACATTCGAAACTCAGGTTGTCTGAAATTTGATATGTAACTACTACAGTTTGATATTTAGAGGATGTAAATTGGAACAGTTACTTTTGAATGGGTCATCATACTATCGTTCGGGCTATCATAATTTAGAGGTCATGTAGTGAACGTATGAGGAGCCAGGACACTTTAAATCGTAAATCCACAACTCGTCAATACGACACCCCAAAGAGGCCTCATATGATTATGAAATTCCCTATTAATATAGTACTTGGTATTTATAAGTTATATATGAAAGAGAATTAACGAGAACTTCCAGAATTTATTCTTAAAATACATGCTTAAATATCAAAGTCACACTTGGTCTAAATGAACCATGGAATCGTTCTTTATGGGTTTTGCCAAACACTAGTTTTGACCCGTTTTAACCAAAAAAATAACTTATTACTTTGACCCGCTTTGAAAAAAAACTTTTAAAACTACAACAAGACATCATTACACTTCATCTTTACTTGAGTATTTCGGATGAAACAATCAAGTTGCCAATCCCACTTTTATGTGTACAATTTTTATGACAATATTTCACTTAACTAGCTTACTTAGATTTTATTCTTAAGAGTTGATATAGCTTAAGCATAGAAAGATATATATGCCTAAATGAAGTGCATGAAACCTAGCATAAGACATAAGATGCATATTCACGAAATCAAAAAGCTAAAACATAGATGACATGTTATCCCAAACACAAATGTTACACAAAAACAACAAGTTCAAATACAAGACGCAAAGAGTATATAATACTAAATGAGATGCAACAAGTAGTCATATAGCATATCATACATTATAATCATATCATGACTAATATGAGTTAATGAAACAATTACCAAAGAAGCATTTTTGACAAAATTATGAGTTAACCCAAACACCCCTTTTGAAACCGAATTGTTTCTTTTAAGAAACTAAATTAACATACAAGCGAAGGAACATACAAGACAAGGTTGACATTTATGTTTCATAGATAAGCAAGCTCAAATGCAATGAGAGATAAGCATACAATCAATATATACAATCAATGCAAACTAGAACGACTAATCATATAACATATCATACGGAAAAAAATTCTTTTTGCCTTGTGTTGAATATGACGATGTATAACAAGCTTGATTAGTGACCTAAATACTTTAATTTCAGTTAAGGATTAATCAATATTCAAAAGATATCAACCAAAATTGCCCGACTCAAAAGTTTAAGTTTCTACGTTAATACGAAATTTAAAATTTTTGACACTTTATGGTATTTTGATATTTCAATTTACTTAAACCTATATTCAATTGATCTAACCTATTCTACTAGAAAGTAGACTCAATTATGTTCGAAACAATAGGTGGCACGACTCGTACGGATTTAAGGTTTGTATTTTACGAGCTTTTGAAGTTGATCAAAAATTTTGAAAAGCTGACTGTAGAACCGGCTCGCCAGAACAGAACCAGCTTTAATAACGAACAGAACCGCCTTTAATAATGAACAGAACCGCTAGTCTGATCAATTTTTACAAAAACGTATATTTTGACCCGACTAAAAGGTTTAACACTTGGTAGGCTTTAAGGTAAACTTATATAATAAATTTTAGACATTATTCAAGCTTGTATAACAACGATATTCACGAATCAAGACTTCTAAGTATAAAGTAATGACATACTTTGCATATTAAGTCCCGTTTTTCAGAAAACTTCGATGCATGGATCGTACTCGGTTTTGAAAACTATTTGTTTTGAAAACAAGAGCTACATGGCTCTGATACCAATTGTGGAAACGTAAAGGGGGAAGGGGTGAATATGTTTCCAATTAAAATAAAAAAACGTTTGTATCAAATCCCTGATCAATCGCGACGTAATATGAAAAGTACCAAATCTGATTTATGACTATATGAAAGCATAGAATAACTTAAGTAGTCACAACATAATTATAAACATCAAATCACAACACAATCACAAGCATAAAATAAATAGAGAGCGATAAATAAAAGAGAAAGCAAACCGAACACGATGATTTATAGTGGTTCGATCACGGAGCTCCTCTCCGCCCTACTCTACTCCCCGAGTACCCAACTCAAGAGTTACTTCACTAGATCAACAAACTCCCTTCTCGGCGGAGAAACCTTACACAATGTTGCTTACACTTTATCCGGTACTAAGCTAAATACCGAGTCCTATCACTGGAAGAACCAATCCATCGTCGCTTATACTTTATCCGATACAAAGCTAAACACCGGGTTCTTACACAAAGGGTAGAACCAACCCAAAATCCCTTTCAACACAACAATACAACCCATATTCTAACCCACTAGAAATAACCCATATAACCTTTACATATTACATGGTGTTTGATTGATAGATGCAAATGAATGAATGATGATCTAAACAAACTTCTATTGATAGGAAGTCTTCAAAAAGATGAATAACATGAGATCTCTAGTCTTGTAGATCTTCTTATGTATATGCTTGGTGATGGACGGAAATGGCAAGGACTCTTGCTTTGGTGGATGTAGATGGCAAGATCTTGATGCTTGATTCGGTGAATCATTTCGGGTGCATGCTTACAAAAAATGAGAGTTAGATGCATTATGATCATGGAGTTTTATGGATGCATTCTTACAGATCTATATGTGTGAAAAATGGTGGAGAAAGTGTGTTAAAAGTGATGAAAAAATGGATTGAAAATGGTCCTTTATTTATAAGAAAAAATGAACAGAACCGGCGACACTGTAGCAATGGAACTGGCTTGTAAATCCAATAGAACCGGCGACGCTCCTATGGAACCGGCTACTGTTCATCCGAATCAAAAAAATATTTTGTAATCTTTGAGAGATTATGGCTAGATTTGGAAAGATATGATGTGACAATACATAAAGGTCAACTATATGTATGATGTCATGCATGATGTAAAATACATTTTGTATTTTATTTTTACTTAAGTAAACTTGTGTATGTAAAATAAAAAGTTTAGTTGAGGCTTGCCAAAATACTAGTTGAGTGCTTGTCAAAATAAAATGTATGTTATCAAGTATGAGAGTAGTGATGCATATTTATAAAATTACTTGTAAGTGCAAAATGTGAAATGAGGTTTGATCATAATGCAACATAACAAACATGTACGAACCTATGTTGTAACATACGAGGACTCGAGATGTGGAGATGTGTTGATGTATATTGAGACAAAATATGATTACGAGTAACTTGTATATTTGACGTTATGTATTACAAGTTACAATTTTGTCATCAAAACAAACGAGAATGTGTAGATTAAATACTGTAATATTTGCACTAACAATCTCCCCCTTTTTGATGATGACAAAATATGTAAACGTAATATATAGTAAATATAAAAGTTACTTGTATCCCAAAATTCCAACCCCCCCCCCCCACACCTTTTATTTTATTTTTTCCCCCCCCCCCCCACCCCACGTAAATTCCCTTTTACATTAACCTTCTTCGTTTACACTCTTCTCCCCCTTTTGTCAAAACAAAAAGGGTGTGTCCTTGGAGTTTAACTTCATTTCTCCCCGAAAAGGCGAGCTTGCATCATCGCTAGTGAAGTTAAAATGTCTACTCAAACACCTTATGTTGTTTTATCCCCTAGTGACTGTCATTGGTTTATTGCGGGTCAATGGATAAAATTTAAAAGCTTAACCTACAAAAATGTTAGTTTCGGGCAACATATAAAAATGTATAACTATATGATGAAGAAAATGACTTCTTCCTTTTGGTCGAAACACAAAGATTATTGAAGAGTAAAATGATGATGAATGTCGTGCATGCCTTCCCCTTGACGAGTGCTCCCCCTTGTTCGAGGCGTCAAGATATGATTAAAAAGCTACAAGTAAGAATTAGTGCAAAACTAGATTCGTCCTTGGATGAGTAAAATATATACAACAAAGTGTATAAAATGCATGTTATGAAAGCTCAACGGAAGCTCCCCCTTGCTCGAGGGCGTCAAGTATGATCCTAAAAAATAGAAGATTAGTGCAATAATAGCTTTGTCCGTAGATAAATATGTCATATACATCGAGTGTAAGAACGTCCCAATAGGATTTCTTGACGAATGCTCCCCTTGCTCAAGGGCGTCACAAATGAACCTACAAAACAAAAAATAAATGATGCAAACTTCATCCTTGGATGAGTAAGCCATATACCACAAAGTGTATATGCTTGAACCTACAAAATAAAATTGATAATTGCAAACATTGTTCGGAGACAAGTATGCCATATACCGTACCGTGTATATGAGAGAACCTAAAAGAGTGATATGAAAAATTCGTCCGTAGGCAAGAATGCCATACACACTAAATTGAATTTTTGAGCCTACAAAAAATAATAGTGCAATATATACTTCGTCTTTTGATGAACATATATAATAAAATGTATATATGATGCAATATGATTCTCTAAACTAGAATGCAATATGATTTTCCACACAAAGCTCCTAGAAAAGTAAACTAGAGGAAGGATAATCTAAAAAGTGTAATCCTACTACTTGCATCATCGTGGTTGGTTTTTGTAGCGAGGTTGTTAAGGTTGAAAGGATGTGTTTGGGACTAAGACGCATTTCATTACGAAATTCACTTGGCTTTAACAACCCCCCAACCCCCTCCCCCCCTTAGGTAAAGAGCTTATGAGTATTCGGGATATTAGAAATGATTTAAACATATGGGGTTGTTGTGGTTGTGAGTTTATCTAGTTGGTTATGGTTTTGGTGTGGAGGAAGGATTATGGATGATTTTCTCTTGTTAGAAGGACTTGGTGTGTTAAGATCATTTTGATAGAAGTAAAAGGGTTTAACTCTAAACCTTACCTTGTTGGGTTGATGAAGCAATGGAGGTGCTAGACATGGCAATTTTGTGAGAGTGGTGAAAGATGGTGATGACAATGCAAGCAACTAACAATGTATGTTTATTAGTAAAGTGGTGATGATGAATATGCATGAATGTAATGAAAGAGATATGGATTAAGGTATGATATATGTGCGAATGAGCACAAATTATCTTGATAAGGAAATAGATCTTAATCGACCTACACAAATCCAAAAGAGTTAGTAGAGGATAGAAGCAAGAATATCATTTCACAACATGATAGTTCAAACATTTATACCAACAAGTACGAAAGAAAACTTGTTCAAGTATTATCACATGAATGACTTAACAAGTAGACACATAGATAGACATGTATATGAACAAAACATGTTTTCAAATAGGACACACAAATTAAGAAAAATAAAAGGATGAGGTCATATGATGCAACCAGCTTAAACAAGGCATGGTACGCGTTCGAAAAAACATTTGATATGAGAAATAAGAATATTCATACAAGAGCATGTTCCAAGTAGTTCAACCAAACACAAGCATAAGGAAGAAGATCATTTAGATTAGAAAATCAATTGCACTAACAATGATGCGAAGGATATGCGACAAAGGAGACAAATAGGCACGAGCTCTCTTATTGCATTTGAGTTCGTTTATTTATGAAAGATAAGTATCAAATTTGTTATATTGTTCCATCGCTTGTTTGTCAATTTTGGTCTTATTTTAAAATAATATGCTTCGAAAGTAGATCCTAGACTTCTACAAAGTAATATCAAAAAATAAATAAACATAAGAGCAAAAGTAGCAAATAAATCATGTGGCAATGTCATATAAGGGACAAGATGCAAAAGATCATGCAAACCATGTTTAAGCATGTATAAACTAGGACATTATACGAATAGATTTAGGGTTAAAAAACAAGCCAACAAGGAAACAAGAAACTATCAAACATAGATATATGCATATCAAAATCATCATGTATCAAAATGACAAATTATGAGATCGTATGAGACATCATATAAGAGACAAAATATGTAAGAATCATGTAAGTCATGTTTAAGCCTCAACATTTAGTATTACAAATAAGAGCATGAAAGCATTTTAAGAACAAAACAAAACCTTTCTTAAGGATTACACATTTTTTAATTCAGTGGGGAATAGTATCAATCACTAAGATAATGACAAAGCAATTAATCAAACTAGGAACACCATATATCAAAAACTTATTATTCAATGTGAGATAAAATGGATAGACTAACAAATGATAGGATTATATCTACAGCTAGTAGGAAAAAATGAAGCATTAGTGGTGTTTGGGAGATGGGGAACAAAATGGTAAACTACTGGTTAGGAGGATTGACAAGATGAAATGACAATGTCACAATGTGTAGATAAATTTAACAAAGTATTTTTGAAATGCCCCATTTTTCTTTAAAAATATCTAGAATTTTAGCGAAAACGCCATGATAAAAAAATTGTCTTTTGTTATTATACTAAAAGTTGGTAATTGTATTTTAGCCAAAATCCACTGAGACCATCTTTACATGAAGCTAGGCTCAATTATATTTAAAGTGACGGGTGGCACAACTCCTAATTTCATATGATTGATTTTATGCAAAATTCCTAAAATGACCCATTTTATACAAAACTTTTTGTTTTAATCTTTTACACAGCTAAATGACGAAACTTGAACTTACATAATTAAAATAACATGGGAAACCATGTAGGCAATAAATTCCTAAAACTCGGGCATGTTAGGCAAGTGGTATGTAATTAACTACAGTTTTATATTTAGAGTTGTAATTTGGAATATTACTTTTGAATGGGGTTATCATTCTATCGTTCGGGCTATCATAATTAGGAGTCATGAAGTGAACGTATGAGCGAGCCAGGACACTTTAAATCGTTTAAATCACAACTCGTCGATACGACACCCCGGAGAGGCCTCATATGATTATGAAATTCCCTATTAATATAGTACTTGGTATTTATAATTTATATGTGAAGGAGTAATTAATGAGAACTTCCAGAATTTATTCTTAAAATACATGCTTAAATATCAAAGACACACTTGGTCTAAATGAACCGCAAAATAGTTCTTTATGGGTTTTGCCAAACACTAGTTTTGACCCGTTTTAACTTATTACTTTGACCCGCTTTTGAAAAGTATTTTAAAGACTACAACAAGACATCATTACACTTCATCTTTACTTGAGTATTTCGGATGAAACATTCAAGTTGCCAATCCCACTTTGATGAGCATAATTTTTATCACAATTTTTTTATCAAAACATTTTACTAGCATAGTTAGTCTTATTTTCAATGTTTGATTAAGAAATTGAGATGATGCGAGAAGTTGACATAGAAAAAACAAAGGAATAAATATATGTCTATATGGGGTGCACGAGACCTAGCTTAAGCCTTATTGTGCACAAACATGAAGACGACAAACAAACACATAAATATCATGGCATCTCAGACAACAAGATCACATATAGGATGCAAAAAGTATATGATACTAAATAAGATGCAACAAGTAATCATATATCATATAACACATTATAATCATATCATGACTAATATGAGTTGACAAAACATTTACAAAAATACATTTTGACACATATAGGAGTTAACCTAAACACTCCTTTAGAAACTATATTATTTCTTTTACGAATCTAAATTGTCATACAAGCGAAGGAACATACAAGACGTGTTTGACATTTATGTTTCATAAATAAGCAAGCTCAAATGCAATGAGAGATAAGCATACAATCATCATATAGGCGCAATGCAAACTAGAATGACTAATCATATAACGTATCATACAAAAAATTCTTTTCGCCTTGCGATGAGTATGACAATGTATACCAAGCTTGATTAATGGCCAAATTACTTTATTTTCAAAGAAAGATGTATCAAAGTTCAAAGGATGCCAACCAAAATTGCCCGACTCAAAGGTTTGAGTTTCTATGTTAATACGAAACTTGAAATTTTAGACACTTTGTGGTATTTTGCAAATTCGACTTACTTAAACTTATAATCAGTACCTCTAACCTACTTTATTAGAAACTAGACTCAATTATCTTCGAAACGGTAGGTGACACGACTTGTACGAATTTACGGTTAAGTTTTTATGACCTTTTGAAGTTGACAAATTTTTTGCAAAACCTTCTGTAGAACCGGGTCCGTCGGTTCCTTTGCCAAATGGAACCGGCTTTGTTAACGAACAGAACCGCCGGTCTGATCGATTTTTCCAAAAACGCAAATTTTGACCCGACAACAAGGTTTAACACTTGGGAGGCTTTAAGGTAGACTTATATAGCAAACTTTAGTCATTATTCAAGCTTGTATAACAAATATATTCAACAATCAAGACTTCTAAGAACGATATACTTTTCATATTAAGTCCCGCTTTTCGGATAATTTGATACATGGATCGTACTCGGTTTTAAAAACCATTTGTTTTGAAAACTAGAGCCACATGGCTCTAATACCAATTGTGGAAAACATAGAGGGGGGGGGGGGTGAATACGTTTCCGATTAAAATCTTAAATTTTTTGCATCAAATACACGAACAAACGTGACTTAATATGAAACGTACCAAATATAGTCTATGACTATATGAACAATGGAAAACATAAAATAAGCATGTAGTTACAACACAAACACAAGCATGATTATAAAGTAAAGAGATGACGATATGTAAAAGAGAAAGCAAACCGAACACGATGATTTATAGTGGTTCGGTCATGGAGCTCCTCTCCGCCCTACTCCACTCCCCGAGTACCCAACTCGAGAGTTACTTCACTAGATCAACAAACTCCCTTCTCGGCGGAGAAACCTTACACAACGTTGCTTACACTTTATCCGGTACTAAGCTAAATACTGAGTCCTATCACCGGAAGAACCAACCCATCATCGCTTACACTTTATCTGGTATAAAGCTAAATACCGGGTTCTTACGTAAAGGATAGAACCAACCCAACATCCCTTTTAACACAACAATACAACCCATATTCTAACCCACTAGAAATAACCCATATAACCTCTACATATTACATGGTGTTTGATTGATAAATGCAAATGAATGAATGATGATCTAAACAAACTTCCATTGATGGGAAGTCTTCAAAAAGATGAATAACATAAGATCTCTAGTCTTGTAGATCTTCTTATGTATATGCTTGGTGATGGATGGAAATGGTAAGGACTCTTGTTTTGGTGGATGTAGATGGCAAGATCTTGATGCTTGATTCGGTGAATCATTTTGGGTGTATGCTTACAACAAAATAAGAGTTAGATGCATTATGATCATGGGGTTTTATGGATGCATTATTACAGATCTATATGTGTGAAAAATGGTGGAGAAAGTGTGTTAAAAGTGATGAAAAAACGGATTGAAAATGGTCCTTTATTTATAGGAAAAAGAATGATAGACAGGCGACACTGTAGCAATGGAACCGGCTTGTAAATCTAATGGAACAGGCGACGCTCCTATGAACTGGGCTACTGTTCATCCGAATCAAAAAAACAAATTTTGTAATCTTTGAGAGATTATGGCTAGATTTGGAAAGATATGATGTGACAATACATAAAGGTCAACTATATGTATGATGTAAAATACATTTTTATTTTCTTAAAGTAAAAAAGTAAACTTGTATATGTAAAAATCATTTTTTATTTTATTTTTCTTTAGTTAACTTTGTATGTTTTATAAAATAAAGTGTGCAAGTTAACTATTGTATACTTGCTAAAATATTTGTATAAAATTACTTGTAAGTGCAAAATGTGAAATGAGGTTTGATCATAATGCAACATAACAAACATGTACGAACCTGTGTTGTAACATACGAGGACTCGAGACGTGGAGATGTGTTGATGTATATTGAGACAAAATATGATTACGAGTAACTTGTACATTTGACGTTATGTATTACAAGTTACAATTTTGTCATTATCAAAACAAACGAGAATGTGTAGATTAAATACCGTAATATTTGCACTAACAATCTCCCCCTTTTTGATGATGACAAAATATGTAAACGTAATATATAGTAAATGTAAAAGTTACTTGTATCCCCGTAATACCTTTTACATTACCTTCTCCGTTTACACTCTTCTCCCCCTTTTGTCGAAACAAAAAGGGTGTGTCCTTGGAGTTTAACTTCATTTCTCCCCGAAAAGGCGAGCTTGCATCATCGCTAGTGAAGTTAAAATGTCTACTCAAACACCTTATGTTGTTTTATCCCCTAGGTGATTGTCCTTGGTTTATTGCGGGTCAATGGATCAAATTTGAAAGCTTAACCTACAAAAATGTTAGTTTCGGGCAACATATAAAAATGTATAACTATATGATGAAGAAAATGACATCTTCCTTTTGGTCGAAACACAAAGGATTATTGAAGAGTAAAAATGATGATGAATGCGTGCATGCTCCCCCTTGACGAGTGCTCCCCCTTGTTCGAGGCGTCAAGATATGATTAAAAAGCTACAAGTAAGAATTAGTGCAAAACTAGATTCGTCCTTGGACGAGTAAAATATATACAACAAAGTGTATAAGATGCATGTTATGAAAGCTCGACGGAAGCTCCCCCTTGCTCGAGGGCGTCAAGTATGATCCTACAAAATAGAAGATTAGTGCAATAATAGCTTTGTCCGTAGACAAATATGTCATATACAACGAGTGTATAGACGACCCAATATGATTCTTGACGAATGCTCCCCTTGCTCGAGGGCGTCACAAATGAACCTACAAAACGAAAAATGAATGATGCAAACTTCATCCTTGGATGAGTAAGCCATATACCACAAAGTGTATATGCTTGAACCTACAAAATAAAATTGATAATTGCAAACATTGTTCGGAGACAAGTATGCCATATACCGCACCGTGTATATGAGAGAACCTAAAAGAGTGATATGAAAAATGTAAAAATTCGTCCGTAGGCAAGAATGCCATACACACTAAATTGAATTTTTAAACCTATAAAAAATAATAGTGCAATATATACTTCGTCTTTCGATGAAGTCATATATAATAAAATGTATATATGATGCAATATGATTCTCTAAACTAGAATGCAATATGATTTTCCACACAAAACTCCTAGAAAAGTAAACTAGAGGAAGGATAATCTAAAAAGTGTAATCCTACTACTTGCATCATCGTGGTTGGTTTTGGTAGCGAGGTTGTTAAGGTTGAAAGGATGTGTTTGGGAATAAGACGCATTTCATTACGAAATTCACTTGGCTTTGACAACATAGGCAAAGGGCATTGGTATCGGGTATGTAGAAGTGATTGATATGTATGTGAAATACACATATCCGTTCTGTAAACTAAAATTAGACCTAGATTACCTAAAAAAACACAGTGTATAATGGGCAAAAAATGCTTGTTTTAGGTTTGTGGTGTATGCTGGTACGGATTTAGACAAATATAAATTACAAGAATACACCGTTCAAAAACTAGCAAAACACGGTCACGAGGAACGGAAGGAGCACAGAAAGAAGCGAGGGTATTAAAAAGGGTCAAAATGTCAACAAGTGGTCCAAACCCTTAGTCAACCCTTGGTAACTAAAAGTCAAATCCACAAAAGAAAAAAAATTCATAAGTTACTAAACTTCACCTACGAATCTTACCCATAGTTTACAATACAAAATTGGTCCTTCAATAATTATCAAATTACATAAATGGTCATTAATCTTTAAACCCTTTTTATTTACCCTATACCCGTGATCCATTACCTAGTCCAAAACCATAACCCAAAGCCCATTTGATAGAGCCTAAGTCAACCTCCTTATTTACCCAGTCAACGAAATCAAACGTATAAGAAAGAAAAAAGCGCCAAAGGTTGTTGTTACTATTTATCTTCTTCATGGTTTTACCACAGGGTCAATAACAAAGGGCAAATCATAATTGACCACTTGGAAGGATAATTCAAGGGATAAGGTACTACATGGCAGGGTTAAAACGTCATTCAAGCATCCTATTGGTGGATACCCAAGGAGAATCATACGTGGACTATGAGGAAGCACAAGGAAGTAGAGGATTTTACACTTGAGCTACTCTCAAAAGAAGCACAACCTGTCACAATCACGGATTGCCACGCTAGCAATCCGTGTGAGCTTGAAATTGATCTAACGGCCAAGAGTAATTCTCTAATCATTGAAGGAATGTACGGACAAGATTGGAAGGAGCGTGTAACTGAATTTGGACCTAGAAGCTTCAGAAGAAGGCTATAAATAGCCTCACATATTCACACACACATATCTTTTTTCCTTTTTCTAGCTTTAGCTTTTAGAGTTTTTAGCTTAAGTTTGTAATAGCTTAATTTCCATTTCCGTTTTCCATTTCCAATTGTACTCTCAAATTTACTTTATTGTAATCAGTTTTATATCAATGAAATCTACTTTTGATTTTACATAATCTCCTTACCTTACAAGCTCTCATATATAAATTACACTGTTACTATTAGATAAGCTAACAATAAGCTAGATTAAGTTCTTCTTGTGTACTATAAGCTAGTATTTGAGCTAACATATAATTCAGCTTAATACTACTTAAACCTATTAATTAGTTAAACTAAAGTTAAATATGGTGAAATTTAGTTTTAAGCTATTGGATGATAGGGTAACAAGGGAAGACCCTATTGGACTTTACTAACTTGTCTTCTAGACAAGCTAGAGCTGTTGATAAGCTTTTTGAGCAAATTGAACATTTGTTTAGCTAAGGTTGATTGTAAGTTTTCATTTACTATACCTGTTTTAATTTTCCTAGTTTAGATTTGCTTATCTTGCTTATAATCTGGCTTATTTGTGCTTTTTTCCATCTATTTGTGCTTTTTGATCATGTTTAGCTATCTATTTCCAGTTTTTGTAGTTTAGATTTCATTTTGTTACATATTGTTTCATAAATCATAAAAAATCAAAAAAATAGTTAGCATAATCATTAGATCTAAATTCTCAGCTTATTTGCTTATTAGCTAGTTTAAATTTGCTTAATAGGTTCTTATTAGTTTATTATCATCTGGTTTTCAAGTTTCAATCATTAGGATTAATATTAATAAGCTTAGTTAAGTTTTCATTTAAATAAAAGAGTGTTTGGATTAGTGTAATTTGACCTTCAAAAGTCAAAGGTATTTTGTGAATGCACTTTGGTCAGCTTGATTATCTTATTTGATTAAGATATGAGTTGGTTTGCACTGTCAGTTTAAGCTTATAATCATTTTAAGGCTTATAGTTTTTACCTGTGCACCAGGGGAACCTTGTTCTTTTTCTTTGATAGTCAAAATTAGCTCCAAGCTTGTTAAGGCTTGGTTTGTGATTGCATTGTGTTCAAAAGCACTCAAATAGAGTGTGTAATGCAGGAGACACCACTTTGGACACCTGCATATTAGTTTTGTGCCTAGTCATTTGCATCAGCAGTACTAACAACAGTTAGTACTGCTGTCCTTTCCAAAAAGCTTTTAAGTTAGTTTAATTAGCTTTTAGATTTTAAAATTCAGTAGACATTTAGGTTAAATATAGCTTAACTTAGATTAAATCTTGTTTTCTAATTTTTAGCTAATTCTCTTAGGTACATTTAGTTTAAAAATTCATAAAAACTCAAAAAGTCAAAAAAAGTGGTATTAGAACTTATCTCTTAATTCTTAATTCTTAGCTTAAAGAGTTAGTTTTTTTAGTTGATAATCATAGCTTATAAGTAGTTCATTAAGTTTGCAAAATTTCATAGTCAGTTATAGCTTATTGAGCTTTTAAGCTTGTTTGATTTTTAAGCTTTTGTGCTAGTTCCTGAGTTTAGCACTTTGATCTTCAAATTCAGATAATGTAGAGTGTTAGTGGCCAAATAAGCTAATTAGAACTAGCTTGTAGACATTATAAGCTACTCAGAACATCTTTTGGTTTTTGATTTGAGCTTAAAATAAGCATTGTGCAAGAGTTTAAGTCCAAGTAGCCATTGTGAGCTCAAAGGCTCACTTTCTGAGGACAGCTTATTCATAAGCTGTTTCAGAGCTTATTTGTCATTTTCAGACAAAAAGTGTAGTTTTAAAGTTGTTTAAAAACAGGTTTTTAATAAGTTTGGATATTTAGTTTTTGTTAAAAGTAAAAAAAATGCAAAAAAGGGGTGTATACCAACCTTGAACCCGTGACCTCTAACTCAAATGCCCAATGCCTTAACCAATTGCTTCAATAGCTCATCCGTTTATTCTTTTCCCCATTTAATTGATAACCACACTTTGGGCTTAAGCCCATTTTAATAAGCCGTAGCTTATTGTTGCAATTTAGGAGCTTATTTGTTTAGCTTCTTTATAGTTCTTATTTTTCTTGAGTACCTGTTAGCATTTAGGATTTTCCCTGAATTTTTCACATTTTTCCTTTTAGTAGATTATTTTCTATAATTTTTCTAAGGTTTTAATATTCGAAAATTAAAAAAATACAAAAATAACTTTTAAAAATACAAAAAAAATAGTTTTTAGTATTAGAATAAATATTTTTAGGTTTACATTCAGAAAAATCATTTTCACCACTTTTAGATTTTAATTTACATTTTTAAGCCTTTAATTTTAATTTTAAAAATAGGATTTTATGTGTTAAAGAAATAGTTATGAGTGGTAAAGTATTGGTTATTTGAGTACTCATAGTATGATTATACTACGATCTCTCGTCAGATCTATAGTAGTTGACTCTCAATCAGTAGCTTGTGTCTAATTTTTAAGAATTTGGATTAGCCTATTTTTGTAGGAGTGTAGTGTAATTAATTAAGATCTTTTTTGAGTCTGTGGATACTGTGCTGAGATGTACAGATTATGTCTCTATGCGCAATAGTGTTTGAAACGAATTTGTGCATGTCGTAGGCCTTAAAATTTTCGTCGAATGTCTCTATTTTATTGTTGTTCTGTAGAGACTAAGTATGTAGAGTGCTGCATTTTTAAGAGTTGGTCCTTGCTAGTTGTTGAAGATTCTAGATACTGTTGCTAAGAATCGATTATGTATGGCTGTTTTTATGAGTGAGAGAAGAGTATGACCAAGTAGGAATTAGTCAAGTTGTTAGTGATGTTGAACTGTCGATGTTGTTGTGCAGAGATTTGCCTTACATTGTGTCATTGTCGCTTGTGCTTGGGATATTGGTAGGTTGTCGATGATCTATGCGCAAAATTATTTTTCTCACATTCAAATCATCATCCAAATAAGGCGTGGTTTTAAATTTTCACAAGTCGTTGGGGAACTGAAAATAAAAAAAAAGGAAACGACCAGGGAAAGCATACTCCCGGTTTAATACGTATTATATTATATTATATATATATATATATATATATATATATATATATCTTTTAGAGTGGATTTTCCTTAAGGGAAACTTTGGAAAAGTTCTTAATTGCTCTTTTAGATTATTATATATTTTATATTATTTTATTGTATAGAATTACTATATCAGTTTTCAACAATGCATGCAAGAAAAGGCGGTTTATATAGAAGTAACCAATAAAGAATTTATCATTGTCGCGGTTTATGTTGATGATTTATTCGTGACAGGGACAAGCTTAGATTGCATCAATGAGTTCAAAAGGAGAATGGCATCTTAATTTGAAATGTTAAATCTTAGTGAGTTAACTTATTACTTAGGTATCAAAGTCTCACAAGGAAAGGATTGCGTGGAGATCAAGCAAGAGAGATATGTAATGAAGATCTTAAAAGAAGCTGGTATGGAAGATTTCAATCAAACTTTATGTCTAATGGAACCAGGACTCAAGTTGTCAAAAACAAAGGATGAATCAGAAGTTGAAGCTACCTAATATCGAAAAATGGTGGGTTGCTTACGTTATCTTTTGAACACTCATCCAGATTTGGCTTACTCGGTTGGTGTGATAAGTTGATACATGCAAAGTCCAAGAACATCACATGCTCGTGCTATCAAGCAAACCCTACACTATCTTATAGGTACAACTTCGTTTGGAATTAAATATAAGCGAGGTAATGACATAAGACTAGTGTGATATAACCGTCATAATGATGATATTAATGATGAACAGAGTACTACTAGATACGTTTTCTATCTTGGTACATCACCTATTACATGGTGCTCATAAAAGCAAACTACCATGGCGTCATCTTCGTGTGAAGCTGAGTTCATGGCAACCACTGCAGGTGCGTGTCAAGCAATTTGGCTAAGGGAGGTATTGGAAGAAGTAACAAAGAATGAGCAGGTAATTGTTGAGCATGTATCCGGAGAGAACCAAAGAGCAG
>BQNB010137214.1:0-17885 GCA_026074375.1 Tanacetum coccineum
TGCAAACTTTTCTAAGATTGTTAAACCCATTACTTCCCTAACTGAGAACTTAAGCAAATAAGCAAACTAATAAGCAATTAAGAGTAAACTAGATTATAACTATTAAACTAGATAATGAAAATGCAATGAATTTTAAGAAAAACTTACTTAAAACTCTAGCTAAACAAGAGGTACCAATTAAGGCAGCTACAAGCTCCCTAGCTTAATAATAAGCTAGGGTAATAGTCCATGAGGATCCTTCCATTTTAGATCCCCCTTCCATAACTTAAATCCAATAAGTCCAAGGTAAGGTAATAGTTTTTAAGCTGATTTTAAAGTAGTTTAAGTAAAATTAAGGTTAATTAAGCTCAATCATGAGCTTAGAGACTCATGAGAGCTTATGAGTAGCTTATGGCTTTAGCTTAACAATTGATATGAAAATAAAGAGATTATGAGAGATTATCTAAAAACTGAATTATCATTAATAAAAAGCTTGGTTACAATACTTGAAATGAAAGTTACAATGTTTAAAAGGAAAATTAAGCTGGAAAAAGGAAATTAAGCTAAAACTTAAATCTAAAGCTACAAGCTAAAAACTAACTAGGTGAAAAGATCTCTGTGTGTGTGAACTGTTGAGGGCTATTTATAGCTGAACAAAGAACCTTCTAGCCCCTTGCCTTCATCAATCATCCACCCTTGATCTTTCTTTCATTTTTGATCTTTGTTTTTGGCCATTGGATCACTAAGTGACCTCACACGGATTGCCAACGTGGCAATCCATGTGAGGCACACTTGTGTTTCTTCTCTGAGTAGATTAGCACAAAAACCCATCACTATGTGTGCTTTCCCCATGGCTGACGTGTCAAGAGCTTGAGTGAGAGCTTAAGTAACCCTTGATTTGACTGATATGACCCCTCCTTAGTGTTAACGAGCTCATGAATTGACCATCTAACCCTTTAATTCTCATTTGCCCTCTCATTTTTAATCCATGGTAAATCAATGAAGACGATGACAGTGTTAGGGAAAATGGCGCCTTTTTTTTAACTGAATGAGTAAAATTCAGTTGAATCTTTGCCCTATTGACAATACTAGCCCCTCTCATTTCTTTTCCCTTTTCTAGTTATAAATAACTTTCGAAAATTGCAAGTTTAGCCCTTGTGGTTTATTTAAAAGGGAAGTGGGCTAGTAATGGGCTTATGAATTGGGCTTTTGGGCTTACTAGATCCGGGTAGGGTTTCCTAGGTTTTTAGAGGCCCATTAAGCTTTCCTGGGCCCAATAAGGGAGGAGGGGACATTTTTGGACTTTTGTGAGAGTTGAAGGACTGGGATTGGATTATTGTGAGGTTTTGTCTTGTAGTGGTTTACTGCTGTTGACCATGTTAACTGGATTTGACTGCGGTCTTTGACTTTCTGGCTTTGGCCTTGATTCTTTGGCTTCTTTTTGTACTCTTCTGATTCCCGTGTCTGTGCTTGCCTGTTTGTGACTGTTTTCTTGTGATTTTTGATATATCCGTACCTGCACACACAAAACACAAATACAAGCATATTTTTGCCATTTTTGGTCTGTTTTGGGTTTAATTAGGTTATTTTAGGTACAAATGGATATGTGTATTCTACACTTATCATCTGTTATGAATATTTATTAGTAATGATTGTACACATTTATACCCTTAACTAGTAACCTACACCTTTATGATTGCTCTTGTAACATCCACCATTATGATTAGTCTTGTAACTTCCTATATTGTACTTAATACCAATGATATTGAGATTCTTATAAATAGAGGCACCTAATGTAATGTGAGACACACCAATAATAAGTTCTATCTTCTTTTTCCATACTCTTGCTTATTGTTCTTATTGTGCTACTAGGCATGTTGTTTTACAACAAAAATTATCTTTTCTAGTTCCTCATCTTCAATCTATCTATTGATGTGATCAAATTAGTATCAAACCTTCATATAACAAGATAAACATTTATAAATTAATTCTTTAGCCTTATGATGGCTTATTGGCTTTATTATAGTATCATTTTCACACAAAATTAAAGCAAAAGATAAGATACAAATAGTAAGTAATAATTGAAAATTACAAGTGAAAACGAAACAAGAGATTTCAAGAATGTAGAAAACCTCAAGTAGAACGTCTCATCTTAAATTGGTCTCAACATATATGGAAACGGAACCAACAATTTTAAGAACTGCTCAATTATTTACAACAATAACAATCAATTATAAACTTGCATTGTGAACAATTAAAAACCACCTTATACTTCAATGTCCATGTACACCTTGTGCGACTTCGGTCGCTCGTAAGCCCTTGAACCAACGTGAGAGGGTGTGTGTGGCCTTTAACGCTGTAAATGCCTCTGAACTTTATATTGATGATGTACCAGTTAACATATCCTTCTAAGATATTACACAAAGGTGTTTCTGAATGAAACATTATCGGAGCACAAGCAAAATGCATAGATTGGTCCCAATCATTACAATGATAAAAGAAACGAGTTGGATCTAAGTTTGACTCACAAATATCACAAAAATAGTCAGCAACCTGGTTCTTCACTGGGAAGTTGTTGGGTTTCTATATCTATTTAACCATTAAATATATCATGAGTACGCAGCAGAAAGATTAACACTTATAGAATTGCATAGTTAACAAGGGATTAGAGATGTGTACCGTTTAGCAATAAACGATACACCTTCTTGAATATACGCGTATGTATAACACCACGCAAAACAACTAGGATTAAAATAATAATCCCTCTAAGTCGACACATACAATACGTTCTTAGCAAACAACGAGGTATGCTAGTACAAGTAGTGTTTAACCAAACGATCTCCTTCTTCTTGACAATCAACTAGAATCAAAACACTTGTGATATCTTTTGTGTCGAACTAAACCAAAACTGAAACCCTTGTGATATATTATTTATACTTGGACATATTCCAACAACTCCCACTTGGACATGTATAAATAATATAATAACATTGGTAAGCGTCTAGAAACACGCTAATGCTCCCAGAAATATCCGAGTGTGGTTTCTTAAAATCACGGATAAATGATTTATGAATTTACAATCCCTTTGTTTCCGATACCGTGTTAAAATGGATATGGATCAAGGTCATTCCATTATTTAACGATTCTGTTTCTCGTATATGTAACTAATCAAGATTACCGAAAATCAATGAGACATATCTAGATGAGTTTTCGGGTATGGCCATACACACAACTGATTAATTCTACGAGGGGCCCAATGGCATCATTCTTCAACTATTGAAGGAACAAATTCTTTATTTACTACAAGTGTCAAGTCATCATGCTTCACAATCACTTCTGAATAAGCCCTTATTAGTCACCTTTTTCAGGATAACTTAAACTAGATCAAGAAGGATTATTCACATATGCAAGACCTACTTGCATCTCAAGTCTACGGATTTTGTAAATAAAATCACTTACAAGATTTACTTAATGACGACGATCCATAAAGTAATATTCTTGTTAGTTGGGGAAATCCAATATTTATCTTATGAATATTATGTGAGTTTGGTAGACTCGTCCTTAATATCTACAATATCACCAATCACTCAGATTTGTCTTAATTTTACAATATTCCCATATTGTTAATCGACAACGGATTAATTTAGAATAATCAACATTATTCATGGATCTAAACATGCAAATATAAGACACAATTACTCATCCTACATTTCACACACTCACTACACATTACCTCATCCTATCTCTGTAGAGCGACAACTGCCTCACTCAACGATCTAACTACTCACTCAGCACCACAAGACCCACAAATCACAGTAGATCACATGTATCGGGTGTTTGACATCTTTTCTTTAGAAACTTGGCCTATCATGATTTCAGTGACTCTCAATTATTAACTTCACAATAAAAGGAGCAATGACCTAGACACAACTACACTCACACTATGAAGCGAGAGTGACAATCCATATACATAGACACCACAGAGATCTACATCCTCTACTCTATCACATACCAATTCTAGAGACACGTCACACTGATCTAGCGAGCAACTCATCATCTCCACTAACAGAGAGCGGCCTCTCACCCTCTCTACATCGACGAGCTAACAGCTACCCTCGGCTCGCTATCTACTCTTCTTTCTGTGCGATAACAACGAGATCTCACTGATTGCTAGCCCGGCGATTCAGCTGACACTGTCTGCGTGAAGACAGACAGAGTACTCTTGGCTTCTATAGCTATGATCAACATTAAGAACACACGACACAAGATCATACTCACTCTTACACACGCGTGAGCGAGATGAGCGAGCGTGCGCGGGGGGGGGGTGGGTCCAGCTGATTGGCGGTGGACGACTGATCGGACTGCGGGAGGTGTTTTAGCAGACTGAGAGATCACTCTAGAGGCTACACAGGAGAGATCTAGCATAACGAGCACCTGTGTTTTCGCTCTGCGAGCTTGATCTGAAGCTTAGTGGACTAGAGAGGTTATTTAGTCGTATTAATTATACATGCTTGCGGTATGGACATGAGCGTTCAGAGAGTACGATGTGAGACGATATGTTTACAAACATGGAACCTGAGTAAGTTTATAAGGAGCTCAAATTGACTCGTTCTTATAGTCTACTTGTCACAAAGATGTGCGAGGTGCGTGTCGAATGATCTGGAGTAGATTAGATCGCAGCTGAATATTTTTTTTATAATCTGGAGGATTCTCTACAGTTATCACTCCATATTAGGTGGTTGTTGTATGGTATAAGTGTATAGGATAGCATATGATGACGGATTGATCATGAATGAAATGAGATGAATATGGGAATTTTGTAATTATGTGAAGGGAGATTAATGTGAGATATAAACCACCAATTCAAGCTCCACTTGTTTTATTTAATCTCCATAATAAACACAACTACAAAAACCGTAAAATACTAAAGCGCACTTTCGTAGGCACCACGGTTGCATTTAGTGTATGCAGCAAGCCTTTAAACCCCTCGGTGTCCCGAGTGGACGAGTTATAGTCTCGTGAGGGTTTCTAGTGAACACACCCACAAAGTTTGATAAATTTCTTTTTGGATGCATAAATCGAGATACGCGACACACCGGCCGAATGCGTGCATACGTTTCACCTCTTTAGGTGTTGAAGTACCTTGTGTTTTGTTCAAGTCAAGTCTTTCTTGCATGGGGATATGACCACGTATGGAATTATCCATTTTATATCTCTTTAAGATCTTATCCATGTAAGCACTTTGACTAAGCCTAATCAATCGCTTTAAACTATCCCTATAGATTTTGATTCCAATAATAATTGTTGCTTCCCCCAAATCTTTATTAGAAAAACACTTTCCAAGATAATCATTTACACTTTGTAAACTTAGAATGTGATTTCCCATGATGATTATGTCATCTACATATAAGATGAGGAATGTAACATTACTCTCACTAGCCTTTTGATATATACATGGCTAATCAAGATTTTGAGCAAAACCAAACTTTTTGATTTCCTCATCAAATCTTTAATTTTAGCTTCTTGATGCTTGCTTAAGACCATAAATGGATCTTTGAAGCTTGCATACTTTTCTGGGATGTTTAGAATCAACAAAACCTTCAGGTTGTACCATATAAATGTCTTCATCAAGATAACCATTTAATAAGGCAGTTTTGACATCCATTTGCCATATCTCATAATCATAGAACGCTGCTATAGATATGAGAATCCTAATAGCTCTAATGTTAGTGACGAGTGAGAACGTTTCTTCATAATCAACCCCGTAGAGTTGAGTATAACCCTTTGCTACAAGGAAAGCTTATAGGTGTGTACAATGCCATCCATGTCAGTCTTTTTCTTAAAAATCCACTTACTCCTAACAGTCTTACAATTAGGAGGAAGATCGACCAAGACCCATACCATATTGTCTATCATGGATTGCATTTCCGCATTCATAGCATCGAGCCACCTATTAAATTCTGGATCTAACATTGCAGCTTTATAGCTAGTAGGTTCATTAAGATCCCCTAGACTATGCTCCTCCGACTCTACATTTAGACATAAGCGTGTTGTAGCTTGATGTGTCCTTTCAGACCTACGAACCAGAATCACTTACTCTTGAGATGGTTCAAAACCTTCAACCTCCATAGGAATTTCGCTAGTGATTTCAGAAAGTTGAAATATCTTTCATCTTGAATTTCTTTAAGATTATTGCCCTCCCACTGACTTCTTGAGTTTATGAGACTTTTTCGTCAAAGAACTCAACATACTCGCACAACAATTTTGTTTCCAGGTAGGGAAGTAAAAATAGTAACCCCACCGTTTCTTTGGTATCCCTATAAAGATACACTTAACAGATCTTTGTTGGAGTTTGTCAAGCGTATCCCGCTTTACAAGCGCCTCACATCCCCAAACCTTTAAGTAAGACAAGTTTGGAACTTTTTCATACCATAATTCATATGGTGTCTTATCAACCTTCTTGGTTGGAACCATATTGAAATGCCGTGTTGCGAACTCTAGAGCATAATCCCAAAGGATAACGGCAGAGTTGTAAGATTCATTATAGATCGAACCAGTCCTAACAAAAGTACGATTTCTCTTTCTAACATAGTCCGATTGTTGTTGTGTGTGTAATGGAATGAGTAAGATGTTGGACAATTCCACAAGCTTTAAGATAATCTTTAAACTCTTGGCTTATGTATTTGCCACCTCGATCTGATCGAAGAGCCTTGAATGTCTTCCCGAGTTGATTTTTCACTTCATTCTTAAACACCTTGAATGTTTCAAAGACATCAATAGTTTTATTGCTTAAAGTAAATAAACATAAACCAAAACGACTATAATGCATCCGTGAATGTAAATGAAGTAACTAGCACCCCTTTTGTCTTGACCCACAGAATGTCTAAGTGGAACCACACACATTAGTAATATTATTCAAGAAGACCTGTCGCATTTTTGGGACGATGTGGAAACAATTTTCTTGTCATCTTGCCCGATAAACAAGATATGCATTGATCAAATGACTCGTCCATCATGTGAATTTTAAAGCCCTTCTAGATGCAAAGCTTTTTCAATACGTTATTCCTGCTTAAATGAGTAAGGAAGGAGCGACAGTGCATAGAAATAAGAGTCCCAAGTTAAGTTTGGCTCTTTAGTAGCTAACGATTTTATAATAGAATTATCATTGATACAAGATTATGTCATATCACTTTTCCTCGAATAACCATTACTGGGAATAACATGAAAATAAAAGAACTTTGTTCTTAAGAAACTGAAATTCAAAATCTCGTAAACACTGGGACAAATCTATTTCTACCAAAAACCGGTGAACTGAAACAACACTCTAGTGTATAGAAGGTGCTTAATGCCAATTGTATAAACAAATCACAAGGCCATTAGGCAAAACTTAAGTCAAACTTCTAAAAGCTTATACTTGTGCATCGAACACCATGCCACCGTACAAATAGAGAGCTCCCCTTGGTTTTAGCTTTTTGCTTCTCTAAAACCCTGTTTTGTAATAAAATGTGAGTCCTACAACCAGTGTCCATACACACCAGGGGTTTTTTAGGGAAAACCGAATAATTCTATTGTGAAGATACCTGAAGAACTGGCAATGCCAACTTGCTTCTTTTTCTGCAATAACTCAGCAAGATAAATAGGAAAATTCCTCTTCCAATGCCAACTTGCTTCGTTTCCTTTGGGTATCCTATAAAGATATACTTAACAGATCTTTGTTGATTTGTCAGGCGTATCCCGCTTCACATCCCCAAACCTTTAAATTCCGCACATTTGGAACTTTTTCATACCATAATTCATATGGTGTGTTATCAACCTTCTTGGTTGGAACCATATTGAGTATACGTGTAGCAGACTCTAGAGCATAATCCCAAAAGGATATCGACAGAGTTGTAAGATTTATCATTGATCGAACCATGTCTAACAAAGTACGATTTCTCCTTTCTGACACGCCATTGTATTGTGGTGTGTATGGATGAGTAAGATGTTGGACAATTTCACAAGCTTTAAGATAATCTTTAAACTCTTGGCTTATGTATTCACTATCTCGATCTGATCGAAGAGCTTTGATTCTCTTCCCGAGTTGATTTTCCACTTCATTCTTAAACACCTTGAATGTTTTAAAGACTTCATGTTTATGTTTAAGTAAATAAACATAACCATAACGACTATAATCATCCGTGAATGTAATGAAGTAGCTAGCACCTTGTCTTGACACATGTCTAAGTGGACCACACATATTAGTATGTATTATTCCAAGAAGATCTGTCACCTTTTTAGGACGATGTGGAAACGATTTTCTTGTCATCTTGCCCGATAAACAAGATACGCATTGATCAAATGACTCGTCATCTGTTAATTTTAAAAGCCCTTCTTGTTGCAGCTTTTCAATACGTTTCCTGCTTATATGAGCAAGGCGGCAGTGCCATAGATAAGTAGAGTCTAATTTATGTTTGGCTCTTTTAGTGCTAACATTATAAATAGAATTATCATTTGATACAAGATTATGCATATTAATTTCATAAATACCGTTACTGGGAATAACATTAAAATAAAGAACATTGTTCTTAGAAACTAAAATTCCAAAATCCATAAAATACTGGACAAATCTATTTTCTACCAAACGGTAAACTGAAACAACACCTCTAGTTATAGAAGGTGCATAATGACAATTGTCTAAACAAATCACAAGGCCATTAGTCAAAACTAAGTCAAAACTTTCAATAGCTTCTACTTGTGCACGAACACCATTGCCCACGTACAAATAGAGATGTTAAACCACGATCTAGCCATCTAGGATACAATAACAATGATTAACAAACATGCAGCGTAATGGAATTAAGAACATAATCATTATAATGAACAATGTTATTCTTATTCATAAACTACTAATGAACTAATAAGCACAATTTAGATGATTCATGACACATCTATGGCTAACTACAACTATTACATGACACACACTTTGCTATTAGACTCTCATTGAGAAGTCTGTGTTTTCTGGATACTATTCTAAACCATACACCTCCCTTTATATAATAGGGATACAAGAAAACCCTAGCTTACATATTAAGCTAAATAATATTTATTTAAGTCCTGTTGTTTCTTTGTCTTCAATTTGCTATAATGTTTGTAATCATCAAATTATAATTCCCAACAATCTTCCCCTATTTGATATTACAAAACAATCTTCATGTATGAAACAACCTTCAAAGCTTCCCCTTGAATTAAGATCTTCCTGTATGTCACCACTCATAATAAGTTGCAAATCATGAAGCTTCTTCCCCTTTTTGTAATTATCTAATTGGGGTCTTCGTGTAGATAAGCAACTAATAAGCACTTCCCCTTAAGTGATAACCATCTCTTTGAACCACGAACTTAGTAGGCTCCAAGTAGTAAATTATTAATGAAGAAAAATGAGTATTACCCATATGTTTAAGAAGTAGAATCTCCCAAACTTGTGTCTTATGTCTTGCACTATCCACGTGACGTTGAACTTATACAAATGCTGGTAATCATTTGATAATTATAAGTAGACCGCAACCTCTTGACAAAAATCCTCATCTTCTATGAGACACATACTAAGTGATAGCAAATGTACGTAGTAAGCACATAAAAGATCGTAACACCTTGCTAGATTCGTCAAGTCTCATCGTCAACACCATTTAAGACACAAACAAATTACCTCACAAGTAGTTTAGCCATTTGAGATTATAATAAGACACCACCTTTCTGCAGCCAATTCGTCAAGCATAACATTTTAGCATAAGCCATCTGACAATCGCGCTAGTCAGATTAAGAATATATGTGTGTAGAACCTCCATATAAAATTTCGTGACGATCCAATGGTTAACGAATGAGTTATGACCGTTTTCCCATGGCTGCCCAGAAAAATACGAACTAAGAAACCATATACGAATTTTAGGTTTCTTCTTTATTCTTCGACTATAAAACCTTGAATCCTAGATATCAAGAGCAACCTGCTCTGATACCAATTGTGAAACCCTGATCTAGCCATCTAGGATACAATAACAATGATTGTAACAAACACGCAGCGGAATAATTAAGAACACAATCATTGTTATGAACAAGGTTTTCTTATTCATAAGACTACTAATAAACTAATAAGCACATAGATGATTCATGACTCATCTATGGCTAACTACAACTATTACATGACATACACTTTGCAATAGACTTCTTCATTGAAAAAGTCCTGTGTTTTCTGTATACTATTCCTAAAACCTAAACGCCGCCCGTTTATATAATTTGGATACGGAAAACCCTAGCTTAACATATTAATGCTAAACAAATATTTATCGTTAAGTCCTTGTTGTTATCTTTTCCTTCATGTTGCATATAATGTTTTGTAATCGTCAAATTATAATTCCCAACAAGAGAGCTCCTTGTTTCATCTTTTTTTCTTCTTTAAACCCTTGTTTTGTAATACAATTGTGAGTACCACAACCAGTGTCATACACCCATGATTTATTAGGGAAAGCGAATAATTCTATTGTGAATATACCTGAAGAACTGACAATGCCAACTTGCTTCTTTTTCTTTAACAACTCGGCAAGATAAACAAGACAATTCCTCTTCCAATGACCCACCTCCTTGCAGTGGTGGCAGGTGTCATCCTTAGCTGGGTGCTCTTTAGCAGAAGGCTTAGGGTTTTTAGGCTTAGAGATATAAACTTGTTTATCCTTTCCTTTGCCATTAGATTTACCCTTTACATTTAGCTTTAAGTGATTTCTTATTGGTTTTCTGGATTTTACCACTTTTAATCATCATTACTTGTGGTGTTTCAGCCTTTTTAGGTAAAAAAATTTCATACTCAATAAGCAGAGCATGTATTTCACCTATTATCTTTCACTTTTATGCATATTGGTAATTCTCACACAAATCCAACAAATCACTAAGTGAGGCCATTCAAGATAAAACCCACACAAAGACTAATAGCACATAACCAAGACGTTCCAGTTGTTCTACACATCCTTTCATCTTAAGAACATATGCAACAACTGGTTTTAACCCCACTAAAGTGTTTTGCAAGCATAGAAAGTTTGGATTATGTTAAACCTCCACTCCCAACTGTTATTTTTTTTTTTTTCCTCAAAACAAGATTTAGCTCCTTATTCAGTCATATGGTGAGGAGTTTTCAAATTGTCTATTGAAGTTCAGAAAGTCCATACTCCCAAGTATAAGACAAGCAACCTCATTATATGCATCATAAACTGCATTCCATTGCGAACGCACTTGTGCTTCGGAATCAGCAGCTGAAGTCGCGGGTAAAGGCTGTTCAATGACAAACATTTTCTTTTCAACTCTCAAGACTAACTTAAGTTGACGAAACCAGTCATTAAAATTATTTTTAGAAAGTTTTTCTCTTTCAAACATCAACCTGAAAGCCGAAATGGATTTATGTTTTGACAGTAATGGGCCGGGGGGGGGGGGGGGGGGGGGGGGGGGGGGGGTCAAAAACATAGTTAAAGTTCAAGAATTAGTATTTTTGATAATACTCCTTGAAGAAATTAACTACACCATGTTTAATAATCAAATAAACAATTAATTTTTTTAAAATGGCTAGTATCTACTGTGACATAGAGGGGGCAGCTTCGAGCGGTACTAGTGGGCTCCGCGAGCCTGAGGTCTGAATCTGTCACATCCGCGACAAAGGTCCGTCGAGCGAGTCTGTCGGCGCGCCACGCCCGCAGCGGAGGGCCCCAAGCTCCCCCGCTCACAGTCGTCACCGTCCCCCCGTGCCACACCGCAACCACGCAATCACCCCTAGCGTACAGAGTATGAAGTACGGGATAGTAATCCCAATCACATCAGCTGATCTGCTCGTGTATGGTGGGATTCACAAGGCGTAAATTGACGATCAATAATTGCCACCGGTGCAATTCCTAGAACCTTATAGGACTTACTTTATTACAATAATATACTAGTAAGCATGTTTCATCCCATCTATGCCTCAATTTAAGGTCTCACCACTAAACCGATTAAGTCGTCCAATCAAGAACTGTGATTATGTAACACTAACGTCTCACGAAAAAGTGTATAATCACTTGGAATTACACTACATATCTCTCACACATAAGTAAAAAAAGCATCTGCAATTTCTTACAAATTGATGGCAACAACTTATTTAAAGGGTATAATATTTGACGTGGCAAATATGTACGAAGAAGCATGCATACATCTTCGTATCATAGATTTTAATAAAAACTTTACTCAATTAAGTTATTTATTACGGTATCACTTATTTTCTACATCTAATGTATAAATAGTGTTACCTTTAAAAAATTGACGATTCAACGTGTTTCAAAATTTAAAGATTTTATAATTTGTCGCGGAAAAAGATTAAAGAATGAGTAAAAAACCATTCAAACCCTAACCACTTGCGACTTCCTAAATAGTATGCAAAGTAAGAAACTAACAACGTAAGTCAGAAATTATAGGGTAATGGTATCTACAAGACTGAAGTCTTGATGAGTCTCCCCGAACCTTATCCTTGCAACTAAGTAGTACTTTTGCAAATTACGTCATTGATAAAAATAAATATTTAATTTGGAAAAGACATTATGAACTATAAAATAGTCCATAATAAATCTGATTTCATAATTATTAGTCATATTTATTTGAATTTTTTGAAAAAACCCTTTTATTTTCTAAAAAGTCCAAACTTAAAATAAAAACAATATAAACACAAACTAATACACATAACACTTATTCAAAAACAACACTTAACAATTAAGTCATGCAAATATCAATTATGATCCCCAAATTATCTAATGATTAAAACATGTATATATTCATATAAGGCTCATTCGTCCTAAAAACTTCGGCCACATCCATCGATATAATCGATTACGTAAGCCTTATACAAATATACACCACATAGCACATAAAATTTAAGCAACTTTTAGGCCCCTTAAGACATAGCCAAGGTCTTCCCTAGCTTTTAAAATCGTGGATCTTACCAAATTAAATTTAATGTCTATGTTTTAATTCTTGATCATCATATTTGCATAAAAATCTTTAACAATTAACAAGATTTATATCACATATCCCTCCATGATAAATTGCATGTATTTATCATGGATGCCGAATTAACAATTAATTTAAACATAAAACCGATCAATTAACGCAATTAAAACCGATCAAGAGTTACGTGAAAAGAAAATGCTATGGGACTACTTATTTCTAAGTTCTCAAAGCTGGAAAGGCATGTAATCATAATGGGTGATTTTAATTGTAGTGGTGTACACAAGATGAAAACACGGTCTATTTTTATGCCTCAGTGCCGATGCTTTCAACTTGTTTATTTCATCCGCTGATTGAAGGAGGTCCCTCTTAGACGTTGCAAATCACATGGTGTCAAAATCAAGGCGATCGAAGATGAGCAAACTCGGCCGCTTCCTTATTTCTGAATGTTTACTAAATTCATGCTCTAACTTTTCATCTATAACTTTGGACCAACCCGGTTACTTATCCGATCAAAAGGCCAATTTTAATGCGTGAGTCCCATCATGATTATGGACCTTCTTCGTTTTGTTTATTTCATTATTGGTTTAAATTGGAAGGGTTCGATACTTTTGTGAAACAAACATGGAATGATGCTCAGGTGACTGATTCGAATGCCATATCAATGTTTATGAAAAAAATGAAGTATCTCAAAGAGAAGATTCGTATGTGGGTTATAGCCAACAAAGAAAACTTCAAAAATTCATAAGCAAGCTTACAGAAGAGCTGTCCAAAATTGATTTGCTACTGGACAAGGGGGAGGGCAGCTCGACTCTTATTTCTAAACGCATGGAGATCCTTAAATCAATTCAGGACTTTGTCAAATTAGACACGATGGAGTTGGCTCAAAAAGCGAAGATCAAATGGGCGATAGAAGGAGACGAAAATTCGAAGTATTATCACGAGGTTCTAAATAAAAAATGAAACCAACTTGCAATTTGTGGTATCTTGGTGGAAGGTAGATGGATCGAATCTCCTAATCTATAAAAGATAGTTTCTCTCTTAATTTGCTAATCATTTTATAAGCCTCCTAGATTATCGTCTTCATAACGATTTGGACTTCCCGAATAAAATTGAGCTCGAACAACAATGGTTTTGGAAATTAAGGTACTCGATGGAGATCAAGAGAGCGGTTTGGATTGTGGGGTTGATAAATCGCCTGACCTGATGGTTTTACATTGGCTTCATGCGTCGAAATGGGGACTTTTCTGGAAAATGACGTGGTAGAGGCGGTGTTATACTTCTTCAATCATGGGCAATTTCCTAAAGGTAGCAACTCATCGTTTATCACTCTAATCCCAAAGACTCAAGAGGCTAAAATGATGAAAGATTTCAGACCTATCACTTTAATTGGAAGTTTATACCAGATTATTGCCCAAGATTTGTTTGGCGAAACCGTTGGTGGTTGTTTTGGGAAACTTAGTATCCGATGTTCAACCAGTTTTGTGCGAACACGGCAGATTCTAGATGTTCCTTTCATTAAATGAGTTTTTCAATGGTGTAAGATGCGAAAAAGAAAGCATACGATGATATTTAAAGTAGACTTCGAAAAGGCATATGATTCGGTCCGTTGGGATTACTTGGATGACGTTTTAAAAAGGTTCGGATTTGGTGAGAAGTGGTGTGGTTGGATCCAAAATTGCTTACTCTCTTCTAAAGGTTCGGTATTGAGAATGGTAGCCTACTAAATGAAATTCAGTTCCATAGAGGCTAAAGCAAGGTGGATCCTCTCTCGCCGTTTCTTGTTTCTTTTGATCATGAGAGTCCTACATATCTCGATGCAAAGAGTGGTGGACGCAGGCTTATTTAGAGGTATTCAGGTTGGTTCTTCTCTTCAAGTTTCTCATCTTTTCTATGCGGATGACGCGGTTTTCATGGGTCATTGGAGCGAAGCTAATATTGATACTATTCTTCGTGTGTTGGACTATTTTTATCACGCTTCGGGTTTACGGATAAACATGCTCAAAAGTAAACTCATGGGGATTTCGGTTCTAGCGACAAGGTGGTCAGGCAGCAAAGAAAATTGGATGTGCAATTCTTCAAGTGCCTTTCTCGTATTTAGGTTCCAAAGTTGGCTGCCTTATGTCTCGGATTCAATCGTGGAGCGAGATTGTCAATAATATTTTAACTCGTTTATCTAAATGGAAGTTGAAGACCTTATCTATCGGGGGAAGGCTAACTCTTCTGAAATTTGTCCTAGGTTCGTTGCCAATATACCATATGTCCTTATTCAAAGTTTCAGCGAAGGTTCTTCTCAATATGGAATCCATTAGGTGTCATTTCTTTAATGGTATCGATCATACTAAAGAAGCCAAATATGGGTTAAATGGAATAAAGTTTTGGCTTCTAAAGAAAAGGAGGCTATGGAGTTTTGAGTTTCTACCTCTTAATAAGCCTCTTTTATTCAAATGGGTTGGCATTTTTCACAGAACAATCAGCTTTAATGGAACCAAAATTATTAAAGGAACATGGAGAAGACGAAAAGATGGTAAACATGTTTCGAAAGCCACCATCCTCATATGGTTTGGAATCGTGTCAAGGAGGTTTCAACATATTCAAGGCAGGGGACGGATTTGATGGATTCATTCACAGAAAAATGGGCAACGGGGTAGACATTCAGTTCTGGGAGGACAAATGGAGGGGCAACAACACTTTCCAATCTGACTTTCCCAGAATGTATGCATTGGAGACTCAAAAAAATATTTCAGTGGCGTTGAAGTTATCTCATGATGATCCTTTGTGTTCGTTTCGTAGAGCTCCAAGAGCTGGAGTTGAAGAGCTTCAATATATTCAGCTCGTGAAGATTATGGAGGGAATTACTGTTTTCGATTCGAAGGATAAATGGGAGATGGACTTTAGAAGTTGGCGAGTTACAATCGCTCTCGGTTAGTAATCTCCTGTCGCAAACTCGTTACAGTGTCTACTCAAAACCCTTTGGATAAAAAAAGCCGCCTATTAAAGTCAATATTCATGCTTTAAAAGGTTAAGTTGGACATCCTTACCTACTCGGTTGAACATCTCAAAAAGAGGCATGGATATTGAGTCTATTCTATGTCCTTTATGCGAAAAGAATGTGGAATCATCTAGCCATATTTTATGTACTTGCCCTATATCTACAGAGATATTTCGCAAGGTTTTGCTTTGATGGAAGATTGATGTCGTGATGGTTTTCCCATCTATGATAAATGGTTAGAATGGTTTTTGTTGAGTATCCTCTTCATCTAAAACATAAAGAGTTGATCGAAGGCGTTTGTTATGTCTTCTGGTGGTACATTTGGAATTTCCGTAACAAGAGCATTTTTTGTTCGGACTTGTCCTTCGAGAGGCGCTATATTTGAGGAGGTAGTCACCCGATCCTTCATTTGGTGTAAACATAGATGTAAAAAGTCTTTTAGTTGGGTAGATTGGCTTAAAAACCCGCATCTTGTTACTTTGTAATTTCTAGCTTCTTGCTAGTATTTTTGTTTCAATAAAATCCGCCGTTAAAAAAAAACAATTAAACACATCAAGTTTTATTCATAAAATTTCATACAACCTAGAATTCATCTAATTAATTTTATAACCAATAAAGATTGAATATTGATGCACAAAGATCGAATCTTTATGCATAAAAACGCCCAAAGGGCTTAAAAATTAATCAAGAACTCTAATTTTTTGTTAAATTTTATTACTTGTAACTATAATTTCTACACGATGGCTCGTGATGCCACTTTTGAATTTTTACATCTTTTAACCATTAAATACACGAGTACGCAGCGGATGATTAACGCGTATAGAACTCATAATTAACAAGATTAGAGATGTGTACCTTTCAGCAATAAACGTTACACCGTCTTCAATATACGTGTATGTATAACACCACGCGAAACCACTAGGATCAAAAGTATGATCCCTCTAAGTCGACACACACAATACGTTCTTAGAAAACAAAGAAGTATGCTAGTACTAGTAGTGTTTAACCAAACGATCACCTTAGTCTTTGAATCAATCAACACACGAATCACCACCACGATTGTGGTATTAGGTCACAAATCGAAACCCCAAGGGTGTAGGGTTCGATCGCACGCAAGGGAGAGCAAAAATAGAAAACCCTTTTGGGTTTTTGGAACCGGTCGAACAAAAGGGAAAAGAGCAAGAGAGATTAGGGTTTTTGATTCTCAAGTTATGTTGTGAATAATGACCCAAGACCTCTTTATATAGGCTCTATTCCTTGGCATGCAAGTAAGCTCTCCCACCTCCTCAAGGAGGTGGAGTTCGATCGGCATAAGGAAACAAGGGGGCAAACCGCAATTTCCTTTTCCCGGTTTTGCATATTAGTCCTTTAACTTTTAATGACTAATATAATTCTTGTTAAACTTTTAACGATCATTTGTTAAACACTAATATATTACATTAATATATTTAATCGTTGTTCTACATATTAACGTGTGCGTCCCCGTAGGCTCGAATAGATTTTCGGACATATATAATTTATAATTGGACATATTCCAACAACAAGGTAGGCTAATGCGATTTGGGTGTAACAATTGGTTCAAGGGTTAACAATGCTCTTCATTAATAGTCCGGCTTAACCAGAAATTTACGAGAATCTTAAAAAATGATAAGCTCGGAGGGTTGTACTAGGGGTATCCTGCACTAAAGATGAGTGCATGGCAGGGGTGTAGGATAGTTATATGATCGAGGTGACCATCATAACAATTACAAGTTTAAAATATGGGTTAATCCTAGTGCCTCTTATATAGTAAATCCTAATACTTACTATGCGGTCTCGGGATGCATCACAAAAACAAGTTCTAGAGTTTAATATACTATCGGTACACTCATATGATTCTTTGAACCGATCTCGATGTTCCAGAAAAGGTAACAAAGATCATACATACACA